>OU426855.1:8090009-8092509 GCA_911387685.1 Dolichovespula media | reverse complement strand
AGTATAAAGTTTCCTCTAATAACAAAAGTAACTGGGAAGCGAGGCAGAATATAAGAGAGAGAGAGAGAGAGAGAGAGAGAGAGAGAGAGTGATATAGATAGATAGAGAGAAAGAGAGAGAAAAAGAGAAAGAGAGAGAATAAAGGCAGATTCGTGGAAGGGGATCCGACGGAGTGAATCGTAAGTGAGCTATGAATTATGCATTTGGCCATCGGGGGTGCTCATCCAACTCTTCGACAACCGGCTAGGAATTCCTCCGTAGAATTTAAAATTCGAGAAGACATAAGAAACGTCGTTTACGTGGACCGTTAAAAGTGACCGATGAGCGGCCACCAATGAAAAGTACCTTCTGTTTCCTTTTACAACTACTCTCTTTCTACGTTTCTTTTATTTTCTTTTCTTTCCTTCTTTTTTTGTTTTTTTTTTGTATTCTTTTTTGTATTTTTGTTTTGTTTTTCGTACATCTCTCTTCCCCTGCTACTAAGCGATCGATAAAAGAAAGAGTATCGTGATAAAGAGTATTCGGAAATTATTGATGGTCTTTCGTAATATTCCAAAAAAGAAAACGATAACACGGAACTCTAATGATTTCGAATAATAAAGAGTGTCTTGTCGTAAAGAGTAACTGGAGCTTGAATTTTATCACGAAAATCGTTAAGGAAGTAGACCGATCAAAAGAGATTTTTTTTTCTTTTCCTTTTTTATTATATTGCATCGAATCATTCGCAGCTCCTTTCAAGTGTTTTATTTTTATTATTTTGTTTTTCTGAGATACATACATACATACATACATACATACATACATACATACATACATATGCAGTATATCCTTTAATTAATCAAAATAATAATTATTGTCGATAATTTTAGTATTAAATCGACAAACAATATGGTTTTGATGATAATAATATATATATATATCATTAATATATAATAATAATTTAACAATAATAATTAAGATATAATAATAATAATAATAATAATAATAATAATAATAATAATAATAATAATTTATAATCGATTTCTATGATAAAAGTTTTATACAAACAATCTCCAAACAAATATTATTATCATTCCGAGAGATACGCGCATATACACGCGCACACGCACACGCATACCAACGTAAACATAGAATGCACGCATAAGAATTTCGCTAGGGAACGGTATATCTTTTACTAAGGCCACTTTTGTTTTACGATTATTCTCACCGTTCTCTCTGTTCGCTCGTGATTCACCGCGAAAGGGGAAAAGCATTTTCCCCCAACCCTTCCCTTCCCTTCCCTTCCCTCCCAACCCCTACACCCATCCCCTTCTCCTTCTACGGGCGCTTGAGAGAAACTGTCGCACATATCCCGTAAACCGGATATAAGAAGCTTCGAAAATATCTCGTGAAATTACCGGTTTGCTTCGAAGCAAAATGCTTCTTCTCTAATACTCCTACTTGGGTCTTGGTTAAGGAAAATAAGGAGAGAGAAGCTAAACTCCCAGGAGATTATCGTTTTACGATCTCATTTGCAAATTGCCGAATGACGGATAATGACGGATAATGTTTGAGCGGTTTACCTTCTCTCCTCTCTCTCTCTCTCTCTCTCTCTCTCTCTCTATCTCTCCATCTCTCTATCTTTCTATCTCTCTATCTCTCTATCTCTCTCTCTATTTATCTCTATCCCCATCTATTTATCTCGTTTCAAGAGATAGTCGCGTTAACGCCCTTCGCGAGAATTCATTGAATTCATTCGAGAACCGAGATCTAAGAAATATTTTTTCAACTTCTTCTTCTTCTTTTTTTTCTTCTTCTCCTTCTACTCCTCCTCCTCCTCCTCCTCCTTTTTCTTCCTTTCTTATTTATCCTTCTATAAAAGCAAATCGTTATGAAAGGAATGCGTTCTATAAGCAATTTAACGAATAAAAATAATCTATATAAGAAAGATCTTAAGGATATTTTCTTTCCCCTCCCCCCCCCATTTTTTTTTCTTTTCCTTCTCTCCTTTTTCCCCCGTCTTTCAAGAGTATACCTACTTATTCGTAGTAGTTACGAAAGGTCTTCTTCCAGGGGTTTGGGGGAGGGTGGGAGTAGGGGGTGAGATGGTCCCGGGCCGGGGTTTGGAAAGGTTTTAATAAATAAAGTTTTTGAATTTTTTTTTCTTCTTTTTCTTCTTCTTCTTCTTCTTTTCTTTTCTTTTCTTTTCTCTCTTTTCTTCGGGATGACAATCGCGTTGATGATCGCGTTGAAAAGTTTAAGTACGTATAACGGAATCGATTAACTGGAAAGATAATAATCATCGGTTAGGTAGTCGCCTACGACATAATATCCAAAATATGAGAAACCGAATCTTCGAAAATGGTCTCGGATTACGGCACGAGGCCGTCAGGTGGCAAGCAGAAACTTTTCTCTCCTTCCTCCATCACATTTATCTGTCCCCTTTGTGAGCCTACCTTGCCTTCCACCTTTCCCCTTCGTCCACCCTCCTACTCCTCATTCTCCTCCTCCTCCTCCTCCT
>OU426855.1:8082509-8085009 GCA_911387685.1 Dolichovespula media | reverse complement strand
TTATTACCGACGAATTTCTTGATTTTTTTTTTATTCTTTCTATTTTTCGCGTCTCTTTTCTCTCTTTTATCTGTATGTACCATCGTTCGCACGATCGACACCTTTCCTCGCCGTAATCAACGTGAATAACGACGAAATGAATATTTCCATTGAATTATTATTATTATTATTATTATTTTCTCTTTCTCTCTCTCTCTCTCTCTCACACACACACACACACTCAAGCGTTCTATACTTCCTCTCTTTTCTTTTCTTCGAACAAGTACGAATTTTTTTTCTCAAGCTTTTTCTCTCTTTCTTTCTCTCTTCCTTTTTTCATCCCCTTCGCTCGTTCGAAGAAAGAGGTTCAATCGAGTTCACCGCGATGCATTTCGCCTTCCTCCCTCTCTCTCCTCCCCCCCGTCCATCCATCCATCCACCATCGCCACCCTCAAACCCCCTCCCCTCAACAACCACAAGGAACCCTCTTTCCCGTCTTTCTCATATCGCGAAATATTCCTACGGTCGTGTATCTTTACAGTCGGAAGAACTTCTGACCCACTTTCCTTTATGGCGCCATTCCATAAAACTTTCGTATAAATTGCATTTAGTAAACGTTGGTCGAGCCGACGTTCTTAGTATACCCAGTTCCCATCGCATAACGAACCACGATCGACGGAGGAGTATCGAGGTTGGCTCGATCGGAGCTTTCGATTCCAAGTTACGATTCCGCAATACGAACGGGTTGAGAACTATGGAGAGTTATATCTATATGAATTTTATTCTATACATTATTCTATACCACCACGTACATATAATATGTGCTGGTATATATATATATATATATATATATGTATATGTATATGTATATGTATATGTATGTATGTATGTACGTACGTACGTCTATGTATGTATTGATATTATTCGACGGTCGTATGGAAATCCAGGGGTTATTGACAATCGAAAAAATAAAAAATCTGAAAACGTGACAAGCGCAACTATTTGTAATGCGGTTTGTTATACCGTTACATCGTTATGTATGTATTTATTTAGGTATATATGTGTATGTATGTATGTATGTACCGACTGAAAACTCAGCGAAAAGCTCTGAACGTTGATAACACATACGATAGTGCCCCGCAGCGGCAAGCTTCGAAACTAAGCATTTAAATCATCTCTTTCTTTTTCGCTCTCTCTCTCTCTCTCTCTCTCTCTCTCTCTCTATTTATCTATCTATCTATCTATCTGTCGATCCCCCTTTCTCTATGATTCTTTTTCATCGACTTTCCATTATCACGAAAATATCGTGTTAACCAATTATCTATCCGTTCTTTCACGATTCTCCTTCTCATCGAAAAAATATCATTCCCTCCTATCCCCTCCCCTTCCCACCCTCACCCCGGTAGAAAGTTTCGCGTGAAACGTGCGAATACAAATTTTTAGTATCTTCCCATTTAAACTTTTTCTCTTGCTCTTTCTCTTTATCTTTCGTTCGTTCGTTCCTTCCTTCCTTCCTTCCTTCCTTCCTTCCTTCCTTCCTCGTTTCCCCCTTTTCTTTCCCCTTTTTCTCTTTTTCTCGAATGTATATTCACGTTGCATATAAACGACTTTTTATCGCGGAGAGAACTTTAAGACTGCGATATCCAATTTGTTTTCTCTCTTCTTTTTCCTCCTTTTATGTTTCGTTTTTCTTTGTTTTCCTCCTTTCACCTCCTCCTCCTTCTCATCATCATCATCATCATCATCATCATCATCTTCTTCTTCTTCTTCTTCTTCTTCTTCTTATTTACGCTCCCACCCCCTCTCTTATCGACATATCCCTTCGGTTTATTTCGTATATTTCTCGTATCCTTGTAACAGGCTTAATACGCGCTATACCAATGCCGGGTGAAGGGCTACTACTACTGTATGGGCAGAATGCAAGAGAGCACATAAGCAGTTTCGGTACCGGGCCAACTAGTTGCTGTATCTACAACTCGAAAGCTCATTTCGAATGAGAGAGAGAGAGAGAGAGAGTTCGAAAGTTTTAATTTCTTCGGTTTACGGTAGGTTTTATGAGGCATCGAAATGCAGCCGCTATACCTGCCGGAACGAGCACTTCTACGAGTATACAAGAGGGTTGAGGCGAGAGAGGAAGGTAGGTGGGTTAGGAAGGAGGGTGGGTGGAGGGTGAGGGTGGGTGGGTGGATAGGAGGTTAGAGAGGAAGAAAGAGAGAGATCGAGCAAGCGGAGAAACTGGTAAAAGAGAGAGAGAGAGAGAGAGAGAGAGAGAGAGATAGAGAGAGGGGTGAGGGAGGGGGTGGTGAAACTAGGAAAGTCCGTGGAAAGCCTGCTTACTTCACTATTTACTCTTACCCTCCTCCTTTTCCTCCCTCCCTCCCTCCCTTCCTCCCTACTTCTCCATCATTCCCGGAATACTCTCTGATTATCGAAGCAACTTTGAGATTTCTTCGAGTGTGTAACGCAGAACTCAAAATATGCAAGTGTATATATATATACATATATATATATATGTGTGTGT
>OU426855.1:8077509-8080009 GCA_911387685.1 Dolichovespula media | reverse complement strand
TACGTACTTAGTTACATATGTATGCACTTACATAGGGTGCATACATACATAAATACATACGTACATACATACGTACACCCGTAAGTACTTAAGTACATGAACAGTACGATCTTATGTAGTGATACTTACGTTCTCACGTATAATACTCGCGCACGCACACGTTCACGGACAAAAGAGAGGGACAAAGAGAAAAGACTACTACTCTTCTTTCCCACCATCTTTCCTTCCCCACTTGAAAGTTTCTTCTCCCTTTTTTCGTCGTATTTTCAACCCCTAAGTTTCTCCTTCTTCTTCTTAATCTTCTTCTTCCTTTTCTTTTTCTTCTTCCATTTCTTCTTCTTCCTTCTTTTTCCTTTTATATTTCTTTTTATTCCATTTCTTCTTCCTCGTCTCGTTCGTAACTTTACGTTCGACGTCATCCATCCTTGTCTCCACCCAACCCTTCTCCTTCTCTTTTCAATCCTTTTCCATTTTCTTATTTCTTTCCTTCCTTCCTTCCTTCCTTCTTTCTTATATCTTTTAAAAAGAATTTATTTGTTTGTTCTCCCGTTGACTCTCTCTAAAAAAGATTAAGATCTATATCCAATCGGTATATTGTATCCCATCGATCCTATATGGATGGAATATGTTATCTAATTTCGATTTAGGTGGAATATTTGAAGAGAACCATCAATATATGATTACATTAAATCATATCGTATTATATTTAGACCTTACGATTGGTTCGTTATTATTTAATCACCTCCTTCCCTCTTTCTCTCTCTCAATCTATCTTTCGCTCTATCTCTGTCTCTCTTTCTCTAGCTCGACAAAAATGAAATGAGATTTCGCAATTGGACACGTGTCCTAAACTTCTAAATTCGTATTGGACGTATTCGCGTGTGACAGATGACGAAACGTTTCGTCGGCGTTCGATAAAATCCAAGAAAAGACGATTACGAACGATATGAATATCTTTCTTTTCATCTTGAACGTAAATTCGATAAAAAGATAGAAGGATATGTACAAGAAAGGGTGAGATAAAAGAGAGAGAGAGAGAGAGAGAGAGAGAGAGAGAGAGATAAAGATAAAAGAGAAAGAAGGATGAGAAAGAAGGTGAAGGGTGACGGGGGTTATAGAGTGGGAGGAAAGACGTCGAGGGGTGTGGGAGGGATGATGGTGGCGCAGGTGGCGAAGGAAGTAATCATCGCGGTGGTGTCTCTTGTTTCTCCTCTCGCTCCGGAGAAGCCGCCTTGTCCTCCTTCTCTACGTCCTTTGGGGTGGGTTACCCCGGGGGAGGGGGGAATCAATAACCGAGAGAAGAGAACGCGTCGCTACGACGGTGGCGGTGGCGGTGGCGGTGGCGGTGGCGGTGGTGGTATCGGGGTGGGTGGAGTACAGGAGGGGGGATGTAGCTAGCTAGCTAGCTAGTCGTGTATAATGTTGGGTAGAGTGGTGGGGGGTGGCACCGCCCACGGCACGCGACCAGCACGCGACCACCTCGAGCGAGCGAGCAAGCAACCCCTTCCAATGGGCCTCCCTTCCACGACGTAGCTAGCAGCCCGTACAATGACGACGAGGACAACGAGAACGATGAGGGGGAGAGGGAGGAGAAGGACGAGGACGACGACGGGGACGACGTCGACGACGATGAGAGTGAAAGAGAAGGAGAAGGAGGAGTGAACGAGAGAGAGAGAGAGAGAGAGAGAGAGAGAAATTCTCGTTGAAACCACCCTCCGGACCACATCACCACCGGAATCTCGACTGTTGTCGGGGACCCTAGTCTTTTTAAACGTTAGATACCAACAAGCAGAACCCTTGGCATTCTTCATTTTTTATTTCTTCTTATTATTATTTCTTTTCCTTCTTTCCTCCCACGACGCGATCGGTCGATCGGTGATTCGTCATAGATCGTCTGAAGGACAAATATCCATCCCCATCCCACCCCATCACAGTCCCGTTCTCGGTGACAATCAACGTCGGATCGTAATTCTAAGTTTCTACGATAATTTTTTTCTCTACCGATCTTCTTCCCCCCAACCTCCAGACACACCCCTCACCCAACCCCACCCGGATCCTTCTCCTTTCTCCCGTTCCCCATTGTTTCCATTTCTTTCGTTTTCCTTCCTCTCCCTTTTGTTTTTCTTCCTTCCTTTTTCTTTACGTGTTACTCGAAATAATCCCACGTCGGCGTGTGATTCGATAGAATCGATCGATCGGTAAAGTGGTTGCGTTATCGAGTACCATTCGAGTGGTGCATGTATATACGTATCTATGTATGTATGTATGTATGTACTTAACGCACGAGAGAAAGTGAAAGAAAGAGAGTGAAGCGGAACAAGGGAGGGAAGGAGGGGCGGGAGGGTGGAAGGAAGGAAATGTTTGAGAGGAAGCTTAACGAAACAGCTCAAAGAGGAAGACAAAGACAGAGAAAAATAGAGAGAGAGAGAGAGAGAGAGAGAGAGAGAGAAAGATGGGGGAGAGAGAAAGAGAGAAAAAACAGGGAGGGAATCGATAACAG
>OU426855.1:8057509-8070009 GCA_911387685.1 Dolichovespula media | reverse complement strand
TTGAAAGCGAAAAAGAGAAAGAGAGAGTGAGGAGAGAGAGAGAGAGAGAGAGAGAGAGAGACAGAGAAAGAGAGAGAGAGAGAATGAAAGAGATAGTAGGAAGCGGGGAGGATTCAGATATCACGCCTGACCCGACGGTCCTCTCTTCCTCGCTCGCTTCCTCCGGGTGGTTGGTTGACTGGATGGCTGGCGGCTGGCTTGGTCGGCGTGGCTGGCTTGGTCGGCGTGGCTGGCTTGGTCGGTGTGGCTGGCTGGCTGGCTGGTTGACTGGTTGACTGGTTGACTGGTTGACTGGTTGACTGTCTGTCTGTCTGTCTGTCTGTCTGCCTGTCTGACTGGCTGGCTGGCTGGCTGGCTGGCTCGAGGCGAAAATCCAGCGCGTAAACTCGCGCACCGTGCCACTACAAACTCCACTCCACGGGCTTCTACCTCCTGTACTGCCTTTGCTTTTATCAGCCAACAAGACCGACCGACTTGCCTCCTGCCTGCTTGCCTGCCTGCCTGTCTACTACCTCTGCTACTTTTGCTAGTAGCTACTGATGCTCGCTCGCTTGCTTACTCGTTCGCTTTCCAGGACAACCACACCGCTCTACTACTAATATTACTACTACTACTACTACTACTACTACTACTACTATTACTACTACTACTACTACTACTACTATTACTACTACTACTACTGCTAGTATTAATACTGCTACTACTACTACTACTACTGCTAGTATTAATACTGCTACTACTACTACTACTACTACTGTTACTACCATTCCTCCTCTTTCTCCTTCTCTACGATCGCTACCACCGGTACTATCATCGACACGCTCTCTTGCTGCTACTACTCCTGCTGCTACTGCTACTACTACTACTACTACTACTACTACTGTTGCTGCTGCTGCTGCTACTGGTGCTCCTCCTGCTGCTGCTGCTGCTGCTGCTGCTGTTGGCACTGCATGTTACTGCTGCCGTTGCCGTTGCGCCCGTTACGACCTACGATCGCTGTTCATGAATGAAACCCACGTGCGAACCACGTGTTCGCCTACGGAGATTCTTCTCCATACGAAAGATATCCTAATCCTCGTGAGTCGTACAAATGACGACGTAACGAGGATCTCTCTCTCGCGCGCGAGCGCGCTCGTTAATTTCTTTATTATGATTCATGATAGATGCGAGATATATATGTATGTATGTGTATGTATATGTATATATATATATATTTTTTTTTGTTTCGTTTGATAATATATATGTATACTTCAATAACGTAATTCTTATTTTGTGGGATGGAAAACGATAATATTCCTCGATAGGGATACGTAAGGATCTTTAGGTATTACGGATCGGATGACTATGACGGATTAAGAAAATTGATTGAGATCAAGTGGGAATGAAAAGGGAATGAAAGTCACTTAGGTGGACGTGCGATAACTTTTTTTTTCTTTTATCTGTTTTTTTTTCTATTTTCGTTTTTTTTTTTTTTTTTTTTTTTTTTTTTTTATCAAAACGTATGAATGGGTAGGACATGGTAAATAAATGACTCTCGGCCTAAAAGCACTTTGTTTCTCGGTGCTCTCGCAGTACGAAGCCGGTGTGTGCTTGTCATTGAGTTACGAGCAAGGATAGAGATATATACGTATGATCTACGTATGATGTATGTATATACGTGTGTACTGCATACGTACGCAGACGCATATGCGTGCGTGTAAGTTTACACGGGTCGTGTAGTAATTAAGGAGGAGGAAACATTTAAGAGAGACACGACTATGCGGTTTATAAACTTTTTACAGGGAAAAATAAAAGTTATACGAAAGTATCGTACCGTTAACGTCGCGTTGTTCGACTCGGAGAGAATGTTTTTTTTTCTTCCTTTTACGGTTCCATGGGAGACATAATAATGATATTCGATCGTTTGAGATATTGTATCATCGAAAGAAAGAAAGAAAGAAAGAAAGAAAGGAAGAAAAAACAGATCTTCTTTTCCTTGATATATAGGAGTACTGCAAAATGTGAGCATCAGGATTAGGTATAATTTAAACGCGCTAACTCCTCTAACAGATCGATCCCAATTTCCATGTTATTATTACGAACGGAAAGTAGCGGACGAGGGGTATGTATGTATGATGGACACACATATACGTACATACATATACGTGTATACATATACGACATGCATATACGTAGATGCATATACGTACATACATACATAAACATACATACATATACGTACATACATACATATATCTATAAATATATATGTATATATCCATCCATCCATCCACCGTCCATGCACTATCCATCCATACATCCATACAAGTATTATACATACATCCGTACATTTATACATACATACATAAATACATCATCATACATACATACATCATCATACATACATCATACATACATTATCATACATACATACATACATACATACATCACACACACACACACACACACACACCACGTATATATAATTTTGAGAGTAGTTTCGGCGATATAGTGGCGCGGGACGCACGCGAATCCGTCTTGACCTGCGCACCTACGTACTCCATATACATATGTATGTATGTATGTATGTATGTATGTTAGTAACGGTAGCGAAGTAATAATAGTAGAGATGTGTAGTAAAGCAGAGACTAGTCTCTCTCTCTCTCTCTCCCTCTCTCTCTCCCTCTCTCTCCCTCTCTCTAGTGTGAACGGTATAGAGTGGGGGAGAATGAAAATGGAAGAGAAAGAGAAAGGAGAAAGGGAAATTGCGAGCGAGTGAAACGGAAGATGGTCTGAAATGAAGAGAGATGAGATAGAGATGGAGATATATAAATGGATGAAAAAAGATAGAGAGAGAGAGAAAGAAAGGCGGACGGTCCAAAGAAAGAGAAAGAGAAAGAAAAAGAATAAGAGAAAACGGAAAGAAAGAACGAAAGGAAGGAAGAAAGAAAGAAAGCAAGAAAGAAAGAAAGAAAGAAAGAAAGAGAGAGAGAAAGAGAGAGAGAGAAACATATGCAGTCAAACGGTGAAAGAGAAGGAGAGGAACGAATGACAGTAGACAAACAGAGAAAGATATATATATATATATATATATACATATTATATATATAGATACATATATATATATGTATATACAGAAAGAGAGAGAGAGAGAGAGAGAGAGAAATAGGTAGGCGGTGGTAGAGCCGATTGCGCCGCGTGGGGTAACGGGGTGGGAGAGGGATGGTGCACCCCCTCCCCTATCCCGCTTACCCCTTACCTACCCCTCTAACACCCTCCCCCCACCATACTCGAGCGAGCACGCGACTCAGTCGCGCATTGCGTCGACGGTGGTCGACGCTCGACGCGCTTACACTATCGCGAGGCAGCACGCGTTGCGCGCACGACGGGAGTCGCGCGCGACCTAGCTTAATCCGCGTGCGGCGCTTATCCCGTGCGTACTAACCTCAAAGCCGCGAGGGGGTAAAGGAGAGAGAGAGAGAGAGAGTGAGGAGTAGTATAGTAGTAGTAGTAGTAGGAGGAGGAGGAAGAGGAGGAGGAGGAGGAGGAGGAGGACTACCCGGAGGATTCGTTGGCCTGTCGTCGCGTCGAATACGCCCGAGAATCCTCTCTCGATCGGGTGAGAGAGAGAGAAAGAAAGTGAGAGAGGGGAGAGGAGAGGAGAGGGAAAAAGAGAGAGAGAGAAAGAGAAAAAAAAAGGAGGAGGAACGAGTTGAGCCCTCTTGAGGCTATACGAAGGAGAGAACCCTATAACTTAATCGTCGCCACGTGTCGTCGAACTCGTCCTTTTCTTCTTTTTATCTCTTCGGCTTTTTTCGTCCTCCTCCACGACATTGTCATTAAGAAGGAAGGAAGGACGCGAAAGAAAGAGAGAGAGAGAGAGAGAGAGCGGAAGGTGGTGGATCGTCGGGCGATTGGGAGGGGAGGCGATCTCGCGAGACAGCCGAGAGACGATCGAAAGTAATCCGCCATGTCAGGGGGACGCCATAATATCGTTGACGAGAAGCGTGCGATAATCGCTGGAGGCGTTCGATGATCCTTTCGATAATCGATCGATAGGATCGTATCGCGTTACGTCCGTTGCTTCGTTCGTTCGTTCTTTCGTTCGTTTCGTACGTACGTTCGTTCGTTCGTTCGTTCGTTCGTTCGTTCGTTCGGAAGAGAAAAGAAGAGAAAAGAGAAGTAGACGCCGGTAAACTCGTTCGTTCGTTCTTTCGTTCCTCCGTACGTTCGTTCATTCGTTCGTTCGTTCGTTCGTTCGTTCGTTCGTTCGTTCGTTCGAGCCGAAGGAAAAGCCGAGTGTTCGCGATACATTCGTTCGTTCGTTCGTTCGTTCGTTCTTCCGTTCGTACGTCCATTCGTACGTTCGTTCGTTCGTTCGTTCGTTCGTTCGTTCGTTCGTACGTTCGCACGTTTTCGATCTCGCGTCGCGACGATTCGAAAGAGAGTGCAAAAAACGGTGAAAAAAGAGAACAATCAAAAACTTAACGACGATCATCGGTGATAGAGACGAACGAAAAGAAAGAAAAAGGAGAGACACAGAGGAGACAGAGAGACTGAGAGAAAGAGAGAGAGAGAGAGAGAGAGAGAGTGTGTGAGAAAAGGAAAAAAGAAAAAGGGCTCGATAACTCGTTCGAACCTCTCTCCTTTCGAAAAAGTAGTGTCGTTTTGATCGTTCTTTTTCTTCTTTTTTTTTTTTTTTTTTAAATCGTGGATGGCGAAAATACGTGTTGAAGATACAACGAGGATCGTACGATGAGCGACGGTATTGCCGGTGCGATCGCGATCAGTTTATTCGGTAGCGATCAATCGATCTTGTGTCTACGATTTGGTGCCGCTTGACGATCTCTTATATTTTACTTTGTTCTCGTTCCTTTTTTTTTTGTTCTTCTACCCCACGTAGACGCTTTTTTCCTCTCTCTCTCTGGTGCGTCCTATCCGTTTTTCACTCACCAAGGACTCGTATTCCAGGAGACGAAGGGAAGAAGAGGAGGGACAGCATGGACACAGCGGGTTACACGGTTCTATCTAACGACGACGTCTGCAGAATGTTCGATCAGTATTCTTATAAGGTCAGTTTATTTATTTATTTATTTATTTATTTATTTATCGATCCATTTATATGTATATATATGTATGTCCTATCTCCGCAAATGAGATTTATATCGGTGAATTTTATTTTATTATACGACCCTCGGTGTACATATATATATATATATATAGATATATATATATACATATATATATATATATATATATATATATATATATATATATATATATATATATATATATATATATATATATATACGTATGATACACTGGGGATGCTTTAGTAATTTCGAGATGTTCTTTATTTTATCTGTCTCTCTCTCTCTCTCTCTCTCTCTCTCTCTCTTTCTCTCTCTCTCTCCATGATTATTACGAATGTACCATTGACATGTACTGTTGATTGTCAACATTCGATATAAAGGTAATTGTATTATTATCATCGATAATAATTGATAATTAATTTATACCATCGAACGTATATATATATATATATATATATATACATATCGAAGTGAGCGATTATCCTTCTCGTTTTTTCTCTTGCAATTCATTCGACTCGGGGGAATTTTTCTTTTCTTTCTTTTTTTTTTTGTCACTTTTTACTTTTCGTTTATCTCCTTCGCGCGTCCTTTCGTCGTTGGGCGCATCGCTTAGCGTCGAGAAGAATTTGGCGCGCTTTTCAAAGGGCGCACTCTTTTGGATTCGATTCGTACTACATCGTAACGTTTCTTCAGAGACGCGTAAACTCGCGATGATCATCGTCCGTTATAAAAAGAGTTACGCGAGAACGGGGTCCGACCCCGCCATCCTCCTCCCCCCCCCGCCCGTTTATTTTTAATACCTTTATTTTATTATTATTTTCTCTCCTGCCTTATAGTCCGGAGAAGGTTTTTCTCTCTCTTTCTTCTTTTTTGACGTTACAACCTTCTCGCGAGATTCTTTGTTTCATTTGCGGCTTCGTAGAAGAACCGTTCTCTCTCTCTCTCTCTCTCTCTCTCTCTCTCTCTTTGTCTTTCTCTTTCTACTTGACGTTATATCTTTTCTTATCGAAAGTACGAAAGTTATAATGCAAAAGTTTCTTCCTGCGAAAAACTTTCTTTTTATGCGCCACCTCTCTCTCTCTCTCTCTCTCTCTCTCTCTCTCTCTCTCTCTCTCTCTCACTCTCACTGTAATTACTTTCGTGAAATATGGTGAAGTTCCTTTTATTCGCGATATACAATAAATCCTATCTATCTCTCTCTCCCTCTCTCTCTTCACCCCCCTCTCTGTATCTCTCTCTCTCTCTCTCTTTCTCTCTCATTTCCAAGCGTAATAGCTTTCTCGGAAAACGTTGTATAATCTCGTTTCCCATTGTTCGCTGTTAAGAAAAAGAATGGAAAAATTATTAATCGTTTCAACTGTGGGCGCGCGAAAGAGAGCAAGAGCGAGAGAGAGATAGAGATAGATAGAGAGATAGAGATAGAGAGATAGAGATAGATCATGAGAAGGGGAGAGAGAGAGAGAGAGAGAGAGAGATAGATTGTGAGAGGGGGAGATCTTTCGGTCGACGCTTATATATATATATATATATACATATATACATACATATATATATATATATATACACATATATGTACATAGTAGCGTTCTCGAATCTTTCGAATGGTTTACTACACGATGTGGTATCCGAAAAAAAAAAAAATACGTTCTTCCCAGGTGGGCGATTTTTAAAAAATCGATTACCCTTTCCTTTCTCTCTCTCTTTTTTTTTTGTAACTTCACGTAGGCTCGTAGATAGGTTCCTCGTAGTTTTACGATCTACGTGGCTGGGGGTGGGAGATTGAGTGGTGATGGGGGGGGTGATGATGGTGGGGATGCGGAACAAAAAGAGGAGGATGAGGAGGAGGACGAGAAGGAAGAGAAAATAGAGAAAAAAAAAAGAAAAGAGAAGCACTCAGAAGCAACTCAGTCTCGGGAAGAAAAAAATTTATCATTACAAATTTCCTACAAAACTTTCGTTGTACATCTAGAAACTATTTGATCTAACCTCTCTTTTCGATCAGCAAAAATAGAGTAGAAAGGAAAGAGGGGGGGGGGGAAGACAAATAGTGTGTGTACGTCTGTGTCCTGTGAGAGAGAGAGAGAGAGAGAGAGAGAGAGAGAGAGAGAGAGAGAGAGAGAGAGAGAGAGAGAGAGAGAGAGTCCAAGATAGCAAAAATATCGTAAAATCGAAGATTAAGTAACGTCGTAAAGTTTAGAAAGAGACGTACATACGTTCTATAATTCATATTTTTTTCGTTCGATCTGATTTGAAACGTTCGTCTAAATTAAATCAATCTCTCTCTATCTTTATCTCTGTATCTCTCTCTCTCTCCTCTCTCCTCTCTCTTTCTCTCTCTCACTGTCTCTGTCTCCGTCTCCGTCTCTGTCTCTGTCTCAGTCTCACTCTGTTTTTGTCAGTGTCTCGCCGAGTTTGGCATCACAATCGATGTTTCCGATCGGGCGTATCCATTGACTAAACCGTTCGATCGTTCTATAAAGAGAGAGAGAGAGAGAGAGAGAGAGAGAGAGAGATAGATAGATAGATGGAGAAAGAGAGAGTGAGAGAGGGGGGGATAAGGGGAGAGTCCAGTACCTACACAAAGCACAGAACCTATTAATGCAGACTATGCGTTTAATCATCCTCGCCTTGTTTGCATATATATATATCTATATATATATATATATATATATATATATGTATTTCTAACGATTGTTTCTCATGGACGTTTTCGCGTTCAAGACGACATCGTTTTATAGTTTTGTTTTCTCCTCCCTTTTCTTTCTCTTCCCCTTTCTCTTTCTTTCCTTCTTTTTCTATTTTTCTTCTTTTTTTTTTTTATTATTCTTACCATACCCCTCCCCGTTTCTTTTACCCTCGCGTCTTTTCTCCATTCTCCGTAAAGAATCCTCCCCGTGTATCTTCCATACTTATATATTCTTCTTCTTATTCTTATTCTTATTCTTATCCTTATTATATATTATTATTATTATTATTATTATTATTATTATTATTATTATATATAATAATATATAATAACGAATTCGTACTTAACGATCGGTGATTTTTAACGTTAAAGAAAAATCTTCGATAAGCATTCTTTTAAATGGTGAACGAACGAGCGAGCGAGAGAGAGAGAGAGAGAGAGAGAGAGAGAAAGTGAGTCTTTTAGAAAGTAGAATTTTTCCTCGGGTAATATCGTCTGCGGATATCTAATGCATTTCTATCGGTTTATCTACCCCCGCCCCCCTTCTCTATAGGTCTTCCACAGTTTCCATCGTAGGTCTCTACTTTTACCCTCTTTCCTTCTCTTTTCTCGACCGTAACAACTCTCCCTCTCTCTCCCTCTCTCTCTCTCTCTCTGTCTCTCTTCATCTTTCTCTCTTTTCCTCTTCATCCTCCCCCACTCCTTCCTTTTCTCCCTCTTCCTCCGTTTCTTGTTATCCCTCTATCTATCTTTACTCTCTCTTTCTCTCTCTCTCTCTCTCTCGCTCTGTCTCTGTCTCTCTCTCTTTATCTGTCTATCTATCCCTCTTTCTCTTTCCCTTTTCCTTTTTCTTTTAGTTCTCTCGTTCCTCGTTTATTTCTCCACCATCCCTCCCTCCCTCCCTCTGCTCGTTTCAACTTTTCATTCGGTCCTCTTCTCTGTTGAAACAAAATGAAAGGCGAGCCCGGCAGGTATCCATAAAAGAATGAATAAACGTAGATTGAAAGGGCATAAAAAACATACATACATATATACATTTATCATAGATATGTACATACATACATACGTTTGTGTATATATATATATATCTATATATATACACACAACATATACATACAAGATACTTATGCATACATACACACATGTAACGCATACGTACTACTCACCATCATGCAAATATATTCACTTAAAAAATATATATATAATATATATATAAATATATATTTTATAAGAGATACACACACTGATAAACATTGGGATACACGAGTGCACGCACGCCCACTTTTAAGAGTAGAAAAAGAAAAGGAGAGTTTAATGATAAAAGAAAGAGAGAGGGAAAGAGAAAGAAAGAAATGTATATATATAATATATATATATATATATATATATAAATATATGTATGTATGTACAGGTACACACATACAATATATATGTATATAATATGTAGAGGTGCGCGCATATATACGCCCATTCTTTCTATATAACTACGCTAGCCGAGACGAACAAATTAAAATTCGTGATCGCGAAAGTATAAAGTAAATTTGTTTTAACGAACGTACGTAATTGAATTTTCCCATCGTGTTACAGCGATTCGCTTACCGGCTAATGAAAAAAAATCTGTGTATTCTCTCCTCCGCGAAATTGTTTTTCTATTTCTATCTCTTTCTCTTTTATCTATCTATCTATCTCTCTATCTCTCTCTCTCTCTCTCTCTCTCTCTCCCTCTCTTTTTTCTATCCTTCTCTTTGTTCGTCCCTTTGTACCCACTCGTTTATTTTTCTCCCATCCTCTCATCTCGTTGTCGTCGTCGTTTCATTTCCTTTTTCTCTTTACCTCGTTTTTTATTTATTTATTTATTTTTTTTATTTTTCATTTTTTTATTTTTCATTTTTTTCACGTCGTCGAAAGAGTCATACGTCCGTACGTAAGGTAGATGGAACTTACGTGAGACCTGTGAGACATGAGAGAGAGAGAGAGGGGGGGGGGATGGGAGGGAGAGGGATAGAGAGAGAGAGAGAGAGAGAGAGAGAGAGAGAGAGAGAGAGAGAGAGAGAGAGAAAATGGATGGGTGACAAGGTGATGTTAAAAGATTAGGATGGACAGGCGTTCGTACGATAGAACGTTAACTCGGAATGTCTCTTATCTTTCAGTCCAGTCGAATCAGTAATACATACATGCATGCATACATGCATACATGCATACATACCTCTGTTACGCAAACTTTACGTTCACGTGAAATAAGGTGGAATTGGAGCGACCCAAAAAAGTTCTTTCTCATTTTTCTTTCCGTCCTATTTTCTTCGTTTTTTTCTTTCTTTTTTTTTTTTAGAGAGAGAGAGAGAGAGAGAGAGAGAGAGAGAGAGAGAGAGAGAGACGAATAAAAAGATTTGTCGAAGGGAAAATAAATTTTCACGAGCAGTAGGAAAATTTCTTCCTTCTTTCGTGATTTTGTATGTAGTTACGACGAAAAGAAAGTAATAAAACGCGAGCGGGCGGGCTGGTGGAGGGGATGTGGGTGGGAGTGTGGGTTGGGGTTGGGGTTGGGGTTGGGCTTGTGCATCGACTTGTTGGTCGGTAAAACGAGAAACAAGCTTTTAGGGAAAAGGTTTTTCTTATTTATGGGAGTTGCCCGTACAAGGTATAACTTCGATAACGTCGATTGCGATCGGATGAAACTTTTTGAAAGATGGATCGGATTGGATCGGATAGGAACTCTTAGGATTGCCTTAGGATGATGATAGAATTTTTTCGGTATTATGGAAAGGACGTTCATATTCCGGGAGTTTGATAATCGAGCTAAACAGGGACGAATGTTACCTCTAAATTGAGTTGGGCGTTTATACGTGTGCGTGCGTGCAGCGATTTGTGTTTATACGCTTGAATTTTTAATAAATGGTCAGATACGAGCGCGAAACGTTACAGGGGTAGGGGGTGGGTGGGTAGGGGAGGGGAGGGGAACATATTTTTCCTCTTCTCATCGACGTTCCTTCGATATTATCGTTAATACGATATTGGGTTTCTTTTTTTTTTTTTTTTTTTTTTTTTTTTTTTTTTTTTTTTTTTTTTTTAATTATCATTTAACATAATATTAAATTTTAAGTCCACGTCCGCGTATATACGCGTACGGATATTTGAGGCTTCTATTTCCTTTTTTCTTCTTTTTTGTAAACGAAAATAATTGATAAATATTTAATATGAATCACCCTGTAGAGTTGGTCGAAGAATGGTAAATCAAATAACGTCTCTGCAATGACGAATGCATTCGAGTAGAGCCAGCCGGTTGGAAAATTTCTAACTCGTTCGATAAAAATTTCTTCGAGTCTTTTCGAGCAACTTCTTGTACGTATATACATATTTACATATATACATATATACATATATACATACATACATACATACATATATATATATATATATATATATATAAATACATGCCTGCATATTCGTTCTTATTTCACCATTTGCATATATCTTACTCGTGCGTGTAAATCCGTGTCTCTTAGTCATCGTCATCGTTGTCATCGTCATCGTCATCGTCATCGTCATCGTCATTGTCGTCGTCGTCGTCGTCGTTGTTATTGTAGAGTCGTCATATTCTTAGTGTATCGTGCCGAGCTAGAAAGTGGAACAATTCGATTAAGTACGAATGCTAGTGGTGAGAAGCAAATAAGTAAGTAACCAAGTAAGTAAGCAAGTAAAGCAAGTATACAAGGAAGAAAACGGGGCAATGGACTTTTTCTTTCTTTCTTTCTTCTTTCTTTATTTCTTTCTTTTTTCTTTTTTTTTTTATTGCAACGATACACACTCAACGCGACTTTCACCGAGATCTTAAATTCATATTCGATGATAAATTTTGCGTGAAAGTTACTTTGCGAGAGAATCGCACCTATCTTCTGATTTATTATTTCGAGCGAAAGAAAAAAGAGAAAAGAAAAATAAAAATAAAAAAAAAATACAGAAAAAAAGAAAGAAAGAAAAGAGAGGAGGCGGAGGGGAGGGTGGTGGTGTGGGGGTGGGGGTGGGGGGGGGGAGAAAAGAAATCGTTACTTTTACTATCGTCGTATCAGCGAGCCAGCCACCCCACTGTCTCCCATCGTAATTAAACCACGATGATGCTTTCGATGGATCGATCGATCGCATGCTACTCGATCCGATTTGTTTTTATTTCTTTTTCTTTCTCTTTTTTTTTTTTTCCTTCGAACGTACAAAGAATGAACCGTTAAATCCAATTGTGTCGTAGTTGATTACTAGCTTTCCTTTTTCCCCCTTTCTAATCCATTTATTATCTATTCATCCATCCTATATATATATATATATATATATATATATCTATCAATCTATCTATCTATCTATCTATCTATCTATCTCGTAATTTTCATCATGCAGGTCGAAGGTAAAGTACTTATACGACGGAACTTTGCCGACTGAATTATCAGAACGAGGAGGTCGGTGAGCAGGGGAGCGAGGAGGGGCAGGAGGCTGGGGTTGGGGGGACGGGGAGCTCTGATGTATGGCGGGAAGTTTGAAAACTTTGTCGCATTAAAGTTTCACCGACTGGTTTCGTGAGAGGAGGGGAGGGGGAGGAGGAGTACGGGCTTACAAAGTATGACCACGGTAAATTCCGTTAGAATACCTACTTTCTGCCACGAAAAGAGAGCCCATAACAAATCGATAGTAATTCCCGTGGCATCGTTTCTTTTCAATTTATATTTCCTTTTTTTTTTTCTTTCCTTTTTTTTCCT
>OU426855.1:8042509-8047509 GCA_911387685.1 Dolichovespula media | reverse complement strand
TGTTTGGGTACGTGAGTACGTATAGAGATGTATGTACAGATGCGTTAATCGGACGTTAGACGCATCATTGGATATTTAAAAGAGCGAAGGGATTGGTTATACATTATCATCGACGGTTTTATACACACCTTGCTAAGCTTCTGGCACTCGAGGCCATCTATCGAACGTGAAAACTCATTCCTTTCCTCGTCCAACTCCCCACCCTCCCCGACCATCATCCTCTCTCTCTCTCTCTCTCTCTCTCGCCCGTTCGCTCTCTCTCTATACCTCTTTTTTGGTCTATCAATGGACCAGCGAAAATCCATCCTCGTTCGCACTTGTTGCTCCGATGAACGAACTATTTAAAGGGTCTCTCTCACGAGTGATGGAATCGAGAGAGTATCCTTTGGTAGAGATATATAGAAGACTCTCTCTCTCTCTCTACTATACTACTTTAAATTCGTCTTTATATATCCTACTTATATACCTCTCTACACTCCTATATAATATATTTATAATATGTCTGTGTATGTATAAATGTATATAAAATAATTACGTACGATATAATACACCGGTGAATTCGATAAAGAGTAATGATGAGAGGGTGGGGGTGGAGGTGGGTGGTATGGGGTGGGAGGGACCAAGGGAATACTTCAAAGCGCGGTTTACCGCCGTAATATCCCTGACAAAATCATGAGCCACTTGTTGATCGCTCCCGATGATCGCGTACACGCGCGTACGCGTGTCTTTCTATGTATCCGGTATGTGAATGCATGTATATATACACACACTCATGTACACTTGCATATCCTTACGTACGTGTGTTTATTGGTTTGTTGTTGTTGTGCGTGCTTGTCCTCTGGATTTGCGTTCGCGTTTGCGTTGTCGCGTATGCGCGTCGAACAGGCGTTCGAAACCGCGTCAGAGATTAGCCGGAAATTCACGAGTGACCGATCGTATTAAAGGCCGTTCCTATTCGGCGATATCGTTTTTATTATAACGTCTCGATCGAGACTTCGAGCGAATATTTTTTTTCTTCTTCTTCTTCCTCTCTCTTCTCTCTTCTCTTGTTTTTGTTCTCTCTTTTTTCTTCTTTTTTTTTTTCTTTAGTTCTTTTTTTTTTTTTTTTTTCTTTTCTTTTCTTTGCACATCCACAATCCGATATCCGTTCGTGCGAATGCACCAGCGGATTGTCGATAATATAAATTCTACAAGCCATTCAATTCGAAGGTAGGGAAGGAATTAGGTATATGAAACGAAATAAATGAATTATATATGAAATATCTTGGGCGATTTTTTTTTTTCAAACTCGATTACTCTCTTTTTGTGAAATTTCTTTCTTCTTCTTTTTTTTTTTTTTTTATTATTTTGTCGTTGCTTTTTCTTTTTATGCTCGTACTTGCGATCGTGATTTTACGATCTGAAGAAAAATATAATTAAAAAAAAAAAAAAGAAAAAAAAAAGAAAGAAAAACAAGACGAAAGATAAGCACCAAAATGGCGGATAAAGGAAGTAATCGATTTTTAAATGTCACCGCGTTCGTACATGTTTCAAATCATTGTTTATATTGATTGAATTTAAATTATTAAATTGTCGTATTGATTTTGATAGATACTTAGAACAAAAAAAAAAAAGAAAAATGAGAGAGAGAGAGAGAGAGAGAGAGAGAGAGAAAGAAAAAAGAAAAGAAAAAAACTTTAGAAATCGTGGACAACGAAGTGAAAATTAATTTTTTCTATACGCCTATAATAATAGAAATCGTGTACGTCCGTCGAAAAATAATTTCTCGTTAATTTCGAATATCTGCTTGATGCACATATATCCACAGATCGATAATATATATATATATATATATATATATATATATATATATATATATATATATAATACGTATGTATTTAATTTACCAGTTGAAAGTTACCTCGATTAAGTTAATATTAATTATTTCTTTTTTCTTTTCTTGTCTTTTCTGTTTTCTTTTTTTTTCTTTTTTTTTTTTTTTTTTAATTATTTAATGCACGCTTACTAAGCATCCGCATCGTAACGATTCATTTTCGCACGTTTTATCGTTGACGATCTAATTTAAAATACCTTGCATACTCGTACGGACGGATAATACGTTTATATATACGTATATCGTGTTTTAACGAGTTGAAAGTAACTTTCCTTTTTAAAATACGATCAAATTAAATTCATTTTAATCGACGATACATACGTAATAACGTCCACGGGGATCGACTTATTTTCACGTTTTTTTTTATCGTTAAAAATCTAATCTAATTTTCACACAACTCCCCGACCCTCCCCCTTCACCAAATCATCATTCCTGAGACGAGCTCGTTTTAACGGGATCAAAGGTGAATTTTCTCTTCCTCTCTCTCTCTCTCTCTCTCATTCTCTCATTCTCTTTTCACAGACATACATATATATATATATATATATATATGTGTGTGTGTGTGTATGTATGTATGTATATGATATTATTACCGGCTTGTAGAATAGCGTGCACAGTATCGTCGTGGTAAACCGATTGGCCGTGAAGTTATTAAATACTTGGGCCGAACCCTTACATAAAGATATCAAACGTCGGTTATAAATCATTGGAGGCAATAATCGCAAATAAACCTCGAACGGAGTGTATTTCATATTGGATCCCTTGTAAATTGGGGCCGAGTTCGGTTGTGAAGAAAAATCAAAGAATGAGAGATACGGTGAGAGAGAGAGAGAGAGAGAGATTGTGCTTTCATGTCTCCTTTTTTTCCTTTTTCCTGTTTTTTTTTTTTTCCTTTTTTATTCTCCTCACTCGTATATCATTTTCATCTGCTTCTTATTCTACTACTGCCATTACTACTCCTATTATTATTATTATTATTATTATTATTATTATTATTATTATTATTGTTATTATTATTGTTATTATTGTTATTATTGTTATTATTATTATTGTTATTATTATTAATATTACTGGTACTTGGATGGAAGTGACGATAAATGACAGGTTTCGAGAGAATTATTAAGAAAATGGAAAATTACATGGAAACGTATGTATGTACGTTTAAGCTTAGTAACACTCGTAATAGTTTGCTATGTTATAATGACGTATATATATATATATATATATAAGCGTAAAATACAGATCGTTAAGAGAAGAGCGTAGTGTTCTGTTTGGAAGAATCTCTAAATAATTTAGGTACGTAAGGGATTACATGGATACCGCATATATATATATATATATATATAAATATATAAATACGTACGTACGTATATTATTGTTGTACGTATACTTTTGTTTTATGGAAAAGGCATTAATGAAAACTTACGAGATTTCTAATTGCAAAAGTTAACAACTTTTAACAATCGTATAAAACGATTAAAAGGGATGGAACTTTCCCCTCATCCTTTGAATATGTTATTCGAAATGTCTGAAAAGAGATTTAAATTAACGAGTTAAGTTAATACCCATGCAGGCTTTTGATATAATGAAGCCGATAAGAGTGATTATATATATATATATATATATATATATGATTCGATATTCTTCCCGCGTAGATATCTTACGCACGTAATACATGCTTCTTTTGTATTTATAACTATGCGTATGCATAATCTGTGTATGTATGTTTATGTATGTGTATGCGTATAGTTAGATAGATAGATGTACTTATATATTATATATACGATAAGCTATAAATTTGAAATATCGACTCCCCTTATTAGCGTTCCGCGCGAGCAAACATTACGGCTCCACTAACTAAAACTTAAATTGGTGTATGTATATATATATATATACATATATGTAGGTTCGTGATACTGAAACTTGTCGTTGGATAGTAAAACGAAAGTAAATAAAATGAAAGATAAGAAAGAGATAAGAGAGAGGAACGAGAGAGAGAGAGAGAGAGAGAGAAATCTAGGAAAACGGAACGGAGTGGGGTGGGGTGGTGGGAGAGGGGAAGGGCAAAAAAAGAAGAAAAATTAAAAAGAAAAAAAAAAGGAAAAAAAAAAGGAAAAAAAAATTAACGAATACGTAGGAGAGATTGCGAGGAGTGCGATTAACTGTGACCTAATAAAAAAAAGTTCCTTTCGTTTGGTTCTAATAATTACAAAGGAAAAAAAGAAAAAAAAGAAAGAAAGAAAAAGAAAAAAAAGAATGAACGATTAAAACGCTTCGAGCAAATACGAACGATACCTAATGTATTCTAATCTATGCAATGGGTTGGGCCGAAAGTTTCTTCTACGTGATTTTTTTTTCCTTTTTTTATTTTTTACTACCGATCAAAATTATCCTCTTTCGATAATTTTTCGGATGATTCTTTTCCCTTTTTCCTTTTCTTTCCTTCTCTTTTTTTTTTCTCTTTCTTCTAAGATCGTACAACTACGCGATCGTAATCGTGCGAATATTAAAAAAAAAAAAAAAAAAAAAAAAAAAAAATCTCGAATGAACGAGAGTAATAAACGTAATAGATTTTTAATTAGAGATTAATATAAAAATCGTTTGAGAATTTTTTTTCCTCTTTTTTTTTCTTTTTTTTTCTTCGACTCGCCAAAAGCATATGTGCGTACAGCCTCGATTATATATATTATATCGACCATATATATTATATCGACTATGTATATATATATATATATATATATAAATATATATATATATATATATTCGAGTATAAGGATGTTATCGAAAGAGAAATCATTCGTAATATCCCTCACCTCCTCCTCCCCACTCTTCCTTCCTCCGCCACATTTAATCCTGCCCTCTTCGTTCACAAATATTTCGACGCCATTAGCAATTAAAAAAAAAAAAAGAAAAAAAAAACGAACGAACGCGTCGATAAAATTTTTCCTCGAACTTTTAGCTTGGACCTCTCTCTCTCTCTCTCTCATATATACATATACACACACACACACACACACACACACACACACACACACACACACACACACACACACACACACACACACACACACACACACACACACACACATGCGCGTAATCGCTCATTAAAAGTCCGGATATTGGATTT
>OU426855.1:8035009-8037509 GCA_911387685.1 Dolichovespula media | reverse complement strand
TTTTTTTTTTTTTTTCTTTTTTTTGTAAGTTCTCGCAACGGATGCAACGAGGTATAATTTATGGATTTCTAAGCCTTTATTTATACCACGTGATATTAGACACCTGTCGTGAATATTATCGCGGGTAATAAATCATTCCTTTGTCTTGATCGTTATTTATTACTATTATTATTATTATTACTATTATTATTATTATTATTATTATTATTATTATTATTATTATTATTATTATTATTATTATTACTACTACTACTATTATTATTATAATTATTATTATAATCTAGTGTTATCGTATAATATTATCGATGTACACAAACCACCGTGTCATAATATCTACCACCCGTCTCTCTTACGTGCATTGATGGATATGTTACTAGAGTATGCAAATCGAGTGGCGATTTAAATGACCTCTGGGAATTTCAGACAGGCCGTTACACGAACTTCTACCTAACGGTTTACATCTAGTTACATCTCACGTTTCCGATACATCCTTGTGCAACATGTGCTCTTAACGTCATATACATATATATGTATATATACATAAATACATACATATGTATATATATATATATATATATACACGTACGTGTATATACGTATGTATAGACGTACCCCAACAACGAAACGCTTTTGTTATATTGTGTAATTTGTGCTAACAAGAATACATTGTAATTAAGTATCAGAGATATGCATACATTACGTACATACATACATACATTACATACATACATACATACATACATACATACATACATACATATATACATATATGTGTCGTCGTAAAACGTAAAACGATAGAAAAAATATATCTACGTATATATACCTTCTAACGATTATCTATTGAGAGGAATATAATAATTAAATGAAAATTCGTGGCATGATTTGGAATTAATTAAATTTGTAATACTTTTTTAAATTCTTCTCTTTTCTTTTGCTTTCTCTCGTTCTCTCTCTCCCTCTCTCTCTCTCTCTCTCTCACACACGCACGCGCGCACACACACACACACACACACACTTTCTCTTTTTATGCGAGCATGGAATATAAATTTTCCTTTTTTTTTTTTCTTCTTCTTTTGACTCGAGGAGAACAAACGATCGATCGATATCAACTCGTAAAATGCGTTGAGATGAAAAGGGTGGGATGAGTGAAGGGAGAAGAAAAGAGATGGAAGGAGAGAAAAAAGAAGAAATAATAATCGACGTTCTGTCTATGCTTCCTCAATACACTCGTGGCTTATCCGAGTCCAGCGTTTAATGAAAATCGTCTCTCTAAGTTCATTAGATATATTAAAAAGAACACGATACGCTTTTTCTCTCCTTTTTTCTTCTTCTTTCTTTCTTTCTTTCTTTCTCCCCTTTTTGCCTTATATGTCTATATGATCACGTATAATTAATTTAAATAATTACATCGAAAAGTTAAAAAAAAAAAGAAAAATAGACAAAGAAAATAATAAAAAATAATTATTCCTCGAGAGTACAAGGATAAAACCGCACGGTTTAATTAATTACTCGTTTAACATTCTTTTTCCCCCGCTTTTGCTTCTGCTTTTGCGTCGTTAACAAAGGGGGTAGTGGGCCGTAGGGGGGGAAGAGGATGAGCAAACAAAAAAAAAGAAAAAGAGAGAAAGAGAAAAAAGAAAAATGAAAGATATCGAAACATAATTCAATTTACGAACGAGCGAGCGAGCTTTCATCGAAGTGTTTATTGGCCGTCTTTCAAGAACTAAAAACGTTAATCGATTATACGTCGAATCGCTATCGTTTTTAATCGACCTAACCTAACCGATATATAACACGTATATACTCCTCGTGATAGACTAATTCACAAATCGTACTGAGTACATTGGTATTGTATTGTTAGATCAAAAACCGATAATATCGTAGAACATTTTTCAAGGACATCTCCTTTTTCCTTTTCTTTTTTATTTTCTCTCTCTCTCTCTCTCTCTCTCTCTCTCTCTCTCTCTCTCTCTCTCTCTCTTTCGTTCATCGGTCATTCATTGGCGATTAACGATCGGCCATCTTGGAAAATCGTCGTCTCTCTCTCTCTCTCTCTCTTTCTTTCTCTCTCTGTCTATCCATCTTTCTCTCATAAATATTTAATCGTATCGAGTGGCTCGGATAGAACCGGCTAAAACAATTATATAGTAGTAGTAGTAGTTTGGCCGATAGTCGTGCCGATTAAATTTCCATCCCTTCTTACCTTTCTACCTCCCCAACCCCGCCTTTACCCCTCTTTAACCCTACCCCTACCCATATCCCCACTCTCTTTCTATCCCTCCTCCTCTATCGCTCCTTAATCTTAACCCCTCTTTTTAAACCCGATCGTTTTGCCTTTTGTCGTGCTATTTATAGAAGGGATATCTTTAAGTGGGTCGTGTTTCTTCCGAGTTTATATACCACTATATACTTTCATATACTTTATATATATTTTATATACATATACATATATATATATATATATATATATTTTTATATATGTTTGCGCGCGCGCGTGTAT
>OU426855.1:8022509-8025009 GCA_911387685.1 Dolichovespula media | reverse complement strand
ATTATTATTGTTGTTATTATTATTATTATTACTTTATATCTCCCGTTGTTTATTAATAAAGGAAGATAAATAAAGCGTAATATCTCGGAATGAGTTTGAAAAGACGTATTATTTTGTCACGAGCTAACTTCGTGATTATTATTTATCAACCGAGATATAAAAGATCGAGAGAGAAGAAGTATAGGAGAAAGAAGAGAAGGGAATTCGAAAGAAGGTAAAAATGGAAATAGTACAAGAAGTTATTATATACGCTAATATTTATCTTCTTTCATATTATTATTTCCTCTTCTTTTCTTTTCTTTTCTTTTGTTAAACGTAAAGATGATACAAAGTATTGTTACAAAGGATCGAAATAATTGAGAGAAAATAATGAGATAGAGAGATAAATAAATAAATAAATAAATAAATAAGAAGGTATGATCTCGAATCGAGGGAACCAATCCGTAATGAGAAACAAAGCCGCCCACTGCTAATCGTCAGAAAATACGTCGACGCGAGAAAAAACGAGATTAATCGTTCTAATATCAGCCCCTTCTTATCGATTCTATCGATCGCCATTAAATCGGTAGCGTTTATCTCTCTCTCTCTCTCTCTCTCTCTCTTTCCCACCTCATCACTTCTTGTCGATCCCCGTTGGATCTAGTTTTCTTATCGATCGCGTATACCTACTCCCCTGGGATAGAGATTAAATGTCAATGAACTTAGAACGACGAAATTACCTTCTAAATTTATCGACTAAATATAACGAAGAAACGGATTATTTATATTAAACAATCTCAAGTTTAGTAAAATTCAATTTTATCTTATCTCTCTCTCTCTCTCTCTCTCTCTCTCTCTCTCTCTCTCTCTCTCTGCGTCTCCCATCTACTTTTTTTTTATTTTTAAAAAATGATCTCTATTTAAAATATCGTTTAATCAGTAATGTCTTCGATGTTATCTATCTATCTATCCATCCATACATCCCATCTATTTATATATATATATATATATAAAAATCTTGTTGGTATTGATCGTTCGAAATGATTAAATTAATCGTTCGAAACGGAGAAGAGATTTTCGATCGTTGTGTACGTTGATTCGTTCGAGTTTTATTTATCGATTAAAAATTTAAATTGTACGGATTGGTGGACAGGATATTTTCGTCGAAT
Organism: Dolichovespula media; assembly: GCA_911387685.1. Classification (NCBI taxonomy): domain Eukaryota; kingdom Metazoa; phylum Arthropoda; class Insecta; order Hymenoptera; family Vespidae; genus Dolichovespula; species Dolichovespula media. The sequence continues at coordinate 8,023,861 of OU426855.1, read as the reverse complement.
AAATCATTGATCGATTTATCGATTGCCATTAAATAGGCTTATCTCTCTCTCTCTCTCTCTCTCTCTCTCTCTCTCTCTCTCTCTTTATTTTGTCGATCTCCAGTGGATCTCGTTTTCTTATCGATCTTACCGCCTTCTCTCTGGGGTTAGAGATTAAATGTCAATGAACTTGGAACGATGAAATTAACTTCCAAATTCGTCAAAGATGATAACGAGGATATAACTTATTTAACGTTTCAATCTCGAATTTAGATTATCCATCTTTTCTCATTCGCGTGATCACTTAATGTTTCCATTAATTAGAAATATTTTAAGGAAGTATTGTCTATAAACACGTATTTCTTTTTATATATATATATATATATATATATATATATATATATATATATATATATATATATGAATGTTATAGCGATGTGTAACGGTCAAAGTGATTTGAAACGAATTCGTTGAAAAAGGCAAAATTTCCAATCGACCATAAACGATTCCACGGTATTCGTTGTATTTTTATATCCCAAATTAACAACGTTATTGTCTACTACACGTATATGCGATGTTCAACAAATACTTTCGATTAAATTTAAATGTAGAATATTGCAAAGCATCGACGTCAATCGTTGCTCAATCTAACGCATACGAACGCGCGCGCGAGGTTTTCTTTAAAAAAAATAAATAAATCAACGAATGAATCTATTTCTTTTTTATTTTTTTTTGTTTCCTTTTTCATCGCGATAAAAGAAAAAAATTATTTGACAGGTAAGAGAATGGACATCGTAGTTCTTTGTCGTTTTCTCTCTCTCTCTCTCTCTCTCTCTCTCTCTCTTTTTTTCAAATAATTAACGAATGTTCAATAATCGAAATTTTACTTTCAATAATTCAAAAAAAAAAAACCAAAAAAAAATAAATAAAAAAAAAAAAAACAAGAGGAAAAAAACATGCACAAATTCAGTAGACGAGAAGAAAGATTGAGATGGAGAAGGTCGCGCGCGTTGAACGGGTCGATGGGATAAACGGAATCGACGAAATTACATTGGAATTGATTTCGATCGTAATTTATACCTCTCTCCTTATTCGCGATTAAATTATGCCCACGAAATTATATATACGTGTTGGAGAGGAGGGACGACGGGGAGGGGGGGAAAGGCGAACGTTCGAACGATAATATTATTATTATTGTTTGTTTTTTTTCTTTTTTTTTTTTTTTTCTTTTCTTTGCCAATGAGATTTATTTCTGCATTCCTTTTTTCATCCTCTCCGTTTATTTTTTCTTTTCTCATTTATTTCGTCATTTCTTTTTTCATTTCTTTTTTCATTTATTTTTTCATTTATTGATCTGTTTGTTTCGATCTCTT
>OU426855.1:8002509-8005009 GCA_911387685.1 Dolichovespula media | reverse complement strand
CGTTTGCCAGCCTTCTCCTTCGATCGAAATTCAATTATCTTGGCCAAAACGATTTCTATTGCCTTTCGTTCGATCTTTCGTCTTCTCTTTCTTTCGTTTCTTTCCTTTTTTCCCCCTCTCCCCCCCCCTCTCCCCCTCCCCCGCCAACCCACGATCGATTTTTCTTCCCTCCCTTTTCCCTTTCTCTTTCTTTTTTCTTTTCTTGTCCTTTTTTTTCTTTTTTTTTTTCGTTCCGTTCTTTTCTCTTCTTATTTTCTTTCTCTCTTACTTACTTACTTACTTACTTACTTACTTACTTACTTACTTACTTAACTTCCTTCTTTCTTGTTTCTTTTTTCTTGTATTTTTTTTTTTTTTTTTTTTTTTTCGTTTGGTTTGGTTTCCTTTCTCCTTTTTTCGTATTCCTCCTTACGATTCCCTCGCTTCGCTTAATACTCGGTACAACTTTTGTACGTACGTGGTTTTTAACTTTTCTGAAATCCCGATCGCATGTATTTTATTTCTTTTTTTTATTTTTTTTATTTTTTTTTATTTTACTTTACTTTACTTTACTTTACTTTACTTTACTTTACTTTACTTTACTTCTCCGTTCGTTCTATGCGTGTTTATGTGTATGGGTACGCGTGTACGTGCCACGTGTAGTAGGTGTCCGTGCTCGCGGGGTTGGGGGAGGGGGAGAGTGGAAGTTTTCAGAAAATTAATTGTTAGTTCATATCAACGATAATTTACATTGTTTAGCTAATTATTAGGTTGTACCTACAATTAGTATGATATATGGAGTTTACGTGGGCATAAAATTATCTCGCATAATTTTTCCTTTCGTCTTGCTCCCCAACCTTTCTTTCTCTCTCTCTCTCTCTCTCTCTCTGTTTTTTTTTTTTTTTTACTCTCTCCCCGTCTCTTTCTTTCTTTCTTTCTTTCTTTCTTTCTTATTTCGATTTCTTTCCTCCTTAAGGAAAAAAGAAAGAGAGAAAGAAAGATGAAAAAAAGAACTAAGCATGTAAGAAACGTATGCAAGTGGGATTATAATGCGATAAACATCGAACGAAAGACGAAGAGAGAGAGAGAGAGAGAGAGAGAGAGAGAGAGAGAGAGAGAGAGAGAGAGAGAGAGAGAGTTGGTGAATTTTATAATTGAAAGGAAACTAATCTCGCTTTCACGATATATACACACACACACACACACACACACGCACACACACGCACACACGAACACACACACTACGATGTTAATTACTACCTAATCAAATAGTTAATTGTCGAAAGAAATAAATAAATTGTTAACGTCTCCCGTTTATCTTGTAATCTTAGAAAATACTAAAGAAATAAGTGTATGTAATTTAGATTTAACGATGGAAGAAGGAAAGAAAGAAAGAGAGAGAGAGAGAGAGAGAGAGAGAGAGAGAGAGAGAGAGAGAGAGTAAAAGAGTAAAAGAGAAAAGAGGAAAACAAAAATTAAAGCTCGATTATGCGCATGGACGCGAATACCTCTACCTCTCATTGTTGGTGGTGAACGTACGAGACATATCTACAAACCCACACACACAGACACACAGACACACACACACACAGCAGACATGTGGTCATACGTACATACAATCACGTATCAAAGTATAGGGCAAGTTAGGCAAAGCGTGTTGTCCTCGAGCGAACGAGTTTATAGTTGGAACATGGACTGTTACTTGAGATCAAATCACCTTCTTCGTCTCCTCCCACTCACACACACACACACACACACACACACATATATATATATAACCACTTTCTATTTTGCAATAGAATGCGGCCGACTTTGAAAGAAACGAACACGAACCTGCTTCTCTCTCTCTCTCTCTCTCTCTCTCTCTCTCTCTCTCTCTCTTTTTTTCACGCTTCTTTCAATAAATATTATAAAACATCGTGAAAGTGTGTTTGCACGCGCGCGCGCGTGTGTTTTTATAGACGCAAACACACGGACGCACATACAGGATGTACCGAAAGTTTTTTACCTGATTTAAAAAATCAATTATACTTTTCCGATACTTCGTAGCCTCGCTTGAATATTTTGGATTAAAAACTTTTCTTCTTCTTCTTTTTTTTTTTTCTTTTCTTCTTTTATCGATTTAAATAATTTTAAAAATCATCTACGAACTTTTGACCAACTCTGTGAGTATATATATATATATATATATATATATATTTGTGTGTGTGTGTGTGTGTGTATGTATATATATGTAAGAGAAAGATAGAGAGAGAGAGAGAGAGAGAGAGAGAATTTTTATCGATATCATTCTCACTTACAAGCCATGAATTTTAAAATCCTTCCATTGGGAATTACGTGAAGTAATAGATTAGAAAAAGAGAAAGAGTGATAAAGTGTATATATAAGAGAGAGAGAGAGAGAGAGAGAGAGAGAGAGAGAGAGAGAGAGAAAATCGTATCGAAATCATTCCCATTTATAACCCATGAACTTTTTGAAAATTTTCCTTTGGGAATAACGTAATGCATTAGAAGGATGGAAG
>OU426855.1:7990009-7997509 GCA_911387685.1 Dolichovespula media | reverse complement strand
TTTTTTCCCCTCTCTCTCTCTCTCTCTCTCTGGCGCGCGCGAGCGCGTCAGATCGTAAAACTGCAGAACGCAATACGAACATTTTTACGATCCGGAGTGAAAAAAAAAAGGGAAGAAAGAAAGAAAGAAAGAAAGAAAAGAAAAAAAAGGGAAAAGAGTCGAACTATCCCGCGTATAAACAAAAAAGAAAGAGAAAAAAGAAGGAAATAATTTATTGATTTTTAAAATGACCCCTCGCCCCAAACCCCCTCCGCCCCCTCGCCGCCGAACCTCTCCCAACCCCCCTCCCCCCTCCCCCCTCTACGGCATAACTTATGACCCATCCTCGAAAATAAATACACGTAAACGTGTTCATGAACGTGTGTAAGGCTCGCGCTACCAGCACCTGACTCATACGTAATTACAAATACCTTAATCCTCTTTACTTATTGCATTATGCATCTTAACGTGGTGCAAGTACGTGCGTGAACGTACGTTTGTGCGTGCTTGCACACGAGAGAGAGAGAGAGAGAGAGAGAGAGAGAGCTCGTGCGCGCATAAATTCGTTCGTTCGTTCGTTCGTTCGTTGCAGCTGCAAAAAAGTATCGATATGCACAATTAGTTACATGGAGCCTGGATGGTGAAAGTTTAATAATGGTTTCGGCCATTTCCATAGGGTAGCTTTTAAATATCGTACTTCGTAAAACCGTGACGTACGACTGACTACGACGACGACGACGAGGACGCATATGTGCGCTTTTACGATGTTACAATTAAACGGATTATATCGAAGGTGTGAATCAAACGAGTACATTTCTAAAAAAAAAAACATCTCTTTTGCCTCCTTTCCCCTCCTCTCCCCTCCCTCCCTCCCTCCCTCCTTCCTATTTTCAATTTTCACTTTGCATTGAATTATTCATGTTAAGTGGAGGAGGAGGAGGAGGAGGAGGAGGAGACTCGACTCCAAGAATTATCTATTTAATTCGATTTACTCGTTAGATCTTATTGTTAAGTGGAAATAGCGTTCTAATTTGATTTCTGATTACTTAATTAGCGAGATTCGATATAAGGCTCGTCAGATCTCGCGCCACTCACTCGCTCGCTCGCTCGCTCACTCATCCCTCTCCTCCCCCACACCCACACCCACACCCCACCTCCAAAAGTAGATTCACCTTTTTAGAGAAACAAAATTAGAATTGCTTTTCCTTGATGTTTTCAAACAATACAATTGTTCTCTCTCTCTCTCTCTCTCTCTCTCTCTCTCTATCTATCTATCTATCTCTCTTGTAATTCATATATTTCGTATTCAAATAATACAGTAATAGTCGTATATTTAATTCTGTCCTTCGAATAAATCGATTTGTTACTATCAAATAATTTCAATTATCCTTAATCGATGAATTGATTTTAATTCGCTTTCAATTTATCGGACAGTACGTTTTGCTTTATAATTGTATTTTTTTTATTAGGATTAAAATAACTGGTGCTTTTTGTTTGTTTGTTTGTTTTTTTTTTTTATCATTTTCAGAATAAAATTCTTCTCCAACTATTATAACTCTCTCTCTCTCTCTCTCTCTCTCTCTCTGTCTCTCTCTCTCTCTGTCTCTCTCTCTCTCTCTCTCTCTCCATTTAATTCGTATTCCTCTTTCGAACGATACATTTATTTAAATTCCGTTACCACTCGTTAGATCAAACATTTTAACGATCGAATTATAATTATCCGTGTAATTAATTAATATAATCAACGTTGAATTTATTTCAAAGTTTGCGTCGGTTCGAATTAATTGATCTTTTTCTTTTTCTTTTTCTTTTTCTTTTTTCATTAGGATTAGAATAATCTTTCTTTAAGTTTTCAAATAATAAAATTCTTCTCTCTCTCTCTCTCTCTCTCTCTTTTTTTTTTAATTTTAATTTTGTATCGAATTATACAGGATTGATCCATTTAATTCGTTCCACTCGTTAAATCGAAATTTTAACGATCAAATATTGTTACAATTAATACAATTATTTAATCTATGCTGAATTTATTATTATACCAATGTCGACTTTTAATTCTATCTCTTATTAAGATTATAATAACTTTTTCTTGTGGTTATAAAATAATAACATTATTCTCTCTCTCTCTCTCTCTCTCTCTCTCTCTCTATCTCTCAATCTCAACCCCAGTTTGTCTCCATCCCTTTAACCTTTCGATTTTAATATCGTCTCGTATAATACAATAATAATCCATTTAATTCGTTCCAAACTCGTTAGATCGTATTTTAACGACGAGATTTATAATAATTCATGGTCGTAAGATAAGTTTTTTTTATTAATCCACGTTGAATTTATCATGAAAATTTTGACGTCGGGTTCGTTGGCGATTAATATACTTCTTTTTTTTTTTTTCATCTTCCTCCTCCTCCTCCTCCTCCTCCTCCTCCTCCTCCTCCTCCTCCTCTTCTTCTTCTTCTATTTATTAGGATTAGAATAACTTTTCTTTCAAATTTCAATCAATTAAATTATTCCCTCCCTACCTCCCCCCCTCTCTCTTTCTCTCGCCACTTTTCACAATTCGTTTGACGAGGTCTCCGCTTTAGCGCATTAATCATCGGTTGTGGTTAATTGACAAGCGGGTAAGCACAATGTTAATTATGGCGAGCGTGACTAGAAGGCGAGAAAGAAGCATAATATGGCTTCTCTCTCCGTGGGACGGATGCAAATGAGTTAGTTTGTCGTATGCGCGAATATATTATTTATGTGTATATATATATATATATATATATATATATATATATATATATATTCTTACTATCTTCGAAGTGCAAAACGTTTCACAATAAAATATTCTCTAACTCTCTCTCTATCTCTCTCTCTCTATCTCTCTCTCTCTATCTCTCTCTCTCTCTCTCTCTCTCTCTCTCTCTCTCTCTCTGTCTCTTATCGCGTTAGAATAGACAATGACGCATACATTTATCTTTCTTATCGATATCGAAAAGAAAAAGGAAAAAAAAGGAGGATGAGGATGAGGAAGAGGAAGAGGAAGAGGAAGAAGAAAAAATTTGATTCGAGACGAGTAAATATAAATTTTACGAACTATATTCGTCCGTCCTTGGACGTTACATCAAATTTTTTCATGATATCACTGAGGTTTTATTAACGATATTAAAATTTCAATCGTTTTAATATACTACGTATCTCCCTTTAAGTGATATTAATTATTTCAAAATTTATATATTATTTAAATTTATATTAATTTAAATTTATATATATATATATATATATATATATATATATATATATGACAGTTATTATTAAGTGATTTATAGTCTTATAAATTTCTAAAACAAACAGAAGAACCAAAGAAAAAAAAAAGGAGAAAAAAAAAGAAAAGAAAAGAATAGAAGAAGAAGAAAAAAACAGAAAAAAGAGAAAGAAGAAGTAGAGGAAGAAGAAAATTACGGTAGCTATTTAAATGAATATTAAAATGAAAACAAACGGGTACGATTACGCGTTATCATAAATTTCTTTTTATAAAAGGGAAGAGGAGAGGAATATCTAGAAAAAAAAAAAGAAAAAAAAGAAAAGAAAAAAGAGAAAAAAAAGAAAGAAACAAAAGAGAGAGAAAAAAATAACACACAAAAAAGAAAAAAGAAATGGAAAAAGAAAACCTCGCAGGTTAAACGCATAAACTTCAACGTGTTGTTTTTTTTCTTTTCGTTCGTTTCTATTTATATATATATATATATATATATATATATTCTCTCTCTCTCTCTCTCTCCTTTTTCTCCCTCTACCCCTCGCCCACTCTCCCCCCACCACCTTCACTTCTTCCCTTTTCCTTCTGTTCCTCTTTTATTTTCTTCATTTATGCGACCGCCGCCTCGGCATTAACCGAGGATATACATTCCAAATGAAAAATTATATTTTACTTCGCCTCGGTGTTTTTTCTTTTTTTTTTTTTTTTTTTTTATCATTCAAAGTACATCCCCAGTTTTATGTAATAATGTTTATACGGTATTCGGTATGACGCATAGGAACTATCACGCTTTTCGAGAGGATAAAAACGAATGGATATAAATAAAAGTGAAAAGAAAGAAAAATGATGGAACGCATTATATCGCATTAATTCAACAACGATCGGGATTCGATCGATAATAGCGAGAGAAATATAATATTTCTTTTTCTTCTTCTTTTATTTTTTTTTTTTTGTTTTTATAAAAAAGAGAACGTGCGCGCGCGAGTTCGAGCGTGTGTATACGAATACACGTGATAAACGAACGAACGAACGAACGAACGAACGAACGGAACGAACAAATAAATAATTGATTGATTAAAATATACTTAAAAAAAAAAAAAAAAAAGAAGAAGAAAAAAGAAAAAGAATGAAGGAATAAGAAATAGCGAGGACATTGAAGTTTTATAAGAGAGTTTTAAAGGAGTTTAGATGAAAAGAGTTAAAACACATCATATACGACGTAAAAATTGATTTACACAGATCGCGTCTCTCTCTCTCTCTCTCTCTCTCTCTCTCTCTCTCTCTCTCTCTCTCTCTCTCTCTCTCTGTGTGTGTGTGTGTGTGTGTGTGTGTGTGTGTGTGTGTGTGTGTGTGTGTGTGTGTGTGCATGAGTTATCTGCTTTGTTTCACTGGTATTACACAAGCATACATACATACGTACGTATTTACGCATATATATATATATATATATATATATATATATATATATATATATATATATATAATGTATATATTGGAAGAGAATAAGAATGTGATCCCACACTCTTATGCGAGAGCTTTTATACTGCATTTAGGCGAGGCACGTTTTGTATACACGAGAGTATCGCGTCGAGTGTACATACGTATATTATGTGTATGTGTGTGTGCGTGTGTGTACGTAAGTAAATCCTTTATAGAAAGAGCGTGCTTTATCTAACGATGCTATGAAAGTGGTAGTTACATATATGTATATATATCATATATACATATACAGGGTGTGTCCAAAAATAAATGAGAAATATTTTAAAGTCGACTTTTGGAAATTCAAAAAAAAAGAAAAAAAAGGAAGAACAAGTTCAAACAAATGTATCATATTCTCCCTTTTTGATTTTGTCTTCGAGCAGCCATTCACAGAGTATTCGATTCACAAGAAAATTCTATTGCGTTTACTTGATTTCGTAAAAGGATTGTTCTTTTACTCTCTTTTTTTCTTTTTTTTTTTTTTTTCTTGACAACTTCCTCTCGTCAGAATATTTTTTTTTTTTTTTTATAAGATCGCGAACGTTTAACCATCGTCCAAGACACATATGTCCACGCATTGTTCGGTTTTGGATAGAAATTTTTCTCTTTCTTACAGTTTTTTTTTATTTTTTTATTTTTTTAATACTTTTTTTTTTTTTTTTTTTTTGATTCAACGAAGACATCGTCGCCTCGCCCGACGAAACGAATCGTAGCGATTCAAAAAAAAAAGAAAAAAAAAAACAATTTCTTATTAATACTATTCGAGAACGAGGTTTTGTTAAATCTTACGATATTACACAATATTACAAAGATATGAAAATATTTCCAAGGTAATACTCGGACACCCTGTATATGTTCGTTGAATGGAGAATAAATAAGAATAAGTAGAGGTAGAGGTAGAAGAAAAATAAAAGGAAGAGGAAGAGGAGGAAGAAGAAGAAGAAGAAGAAGTAAATGTAGAAGTAAAGATAGATAAAGAGATAGAGATGATTATTTATTCTTACTTCGACTGTGTACGGCGTTTAAAGACGAAAAACAAGATACGTAGAATAATTTAAACGTAATAAAAAGAGAAACCCGTTTTTTTCTTCTCTTTTTTTTTTCTCTCTCTTTTTTATCATCGAACATATCTATTATATCGCGTAAATTAATCGAGATTTATCGGTGGAGGGAAGGATGGTGGTAGGATGGAAGGAAGGAAGGAAGGAAGGAAGGAATAAAAATAAAAATACAAATAAAAATAAAAAAGAATAATAATAATAAGAAGAAGAAGAAGAAGAAGAAGAAGAAGAAATAAGTAAATAAGCAAGTAAACAAACAAATAGCAAAAACGTAGAAAAGATAAGTGTTACATAAAAGACAGAGCTATACTTATCTTACGAACGAGTAAGATATCTTTTTTCTCTTCTTCTTCTTCTTCTTCTTCTTTTTTTCTCTCTCTCTCTCTCTCTCTCATTTTTCCTCTTTTTTTTTTTTTCTTTTTTACGTAATTATGTTTAGCCAAGCCATTAACGAGACTATAAGGAATTAGTGTGAAAATCCATTATATACCAGTCAAAGCCATTGAGGTATTTAGGTCTTAGGTAAGTTTTCAAATTCTATCCTATCGTTTCTTAACTCCTCGTTAATTTGTCGATGCCTTCTCATTTATTGACATACGCTAATGCGTTACCAAGCCTATACTTGGGAGGGCAATGGGCACGGCAAAGCACATAATCGTGTTCACATAAGCCTAGAGATAACGTATAAGCTCGAAATGCTGTTAGCTTGGCTAGTTTCACACACACACACACGTATATATATATATATATATATATATATATTTTATATATATATATATATGTATGTATGTATATGTGGGTTTGTTACATGCATATTCCTATCTCATTATGATAATAACGAGAGCATGGATTTGAAATACACGAATGCGTGTGCATATAATAGAATCTTGTTAAAAAGCAAATAATAATATTGGATTGCCCAATAAGTAATGTTTTCAGACTTCTGATTGATTTATATTTCAATATACAAATAATATTGAAATATTATTTGTGAATATTATATGTGAAATATTATATGTGAAATAATATTGAAATATTATTTGTATATTTGGATATATAATTAAATAACTCCAGTACTTTTATTATCGAAATAAAAACCTTTTCGATATATATATATATATATATATATATATATCAATTTACGTGGTAGCTATTATCTTCTTTCTTTTCTCTTTTGTTTTTTCTTTTTTTTTTTTTTTTATTGAGAAATTGTTCGATATCTCCTCTCTTATATCCAAATAAGAAAGGAATGCATCTAATTAGTTGGATACTTTCAATAAATAAATTTTTATATCGCTATATTTCTTCCTTTCCTTCTCTCTCTCTCTCTCTCTCTCTCTCTCTCTCTCTCTCTCTCTCCTTTTTCTTTTTCTTTTCGTTTCACCGAAAAAAAATTGTTTTACGCGTAACGTCAATAATTGGCCTCTTTTTCTCTTTTATCTCGAAACATTACACCATTAGCCAATTCGATAATAATAATAATGATAACAATAACGACGATGATAAATGGTAGTGAGGGAACTAAAAAGCGACTTCTTTCTTCCTTCTCTTTTGTTGTTTTTCTTTTTTTTTCTTTTTTTTTCCGAAAAGAATTCATTCTCGAAATCGTATAAAAACGTCAATTTCGATTTGTCTTGAGCAATACGATATAGTACCAAGTATATTCGTGTATGTTTCTTGTTAGAGAATATTTATCTTTTTGCGTTGTTATATATCAAGGAGAAATATCGTTGAACGCAAGAA
>OU426855.1:7975009-7980009 GCA_911387685.1 Dolichovespula media | reverse complement strand
GGTGTGTCGTCGTTGGAATCAAAAAGAGAGAAGAAAGATAAGAAATAAAAAAGAAAGGAACAAGAAGAAGAAGTTGAGGAAGAAAAAGAAGTGATAAAAAGATAGACGCGAGAATGTTCGATATAATTTAATTGATCAATGTTAACTTAAATAATATTTATATATATATATATACATATATATAAATATATATGTATATATATATATATATATATATATATATATATATATATATATATCTTTGACATTTAATTACCAACATATGAAAGACAAAATTATAGAACGATACGAATGAATGATAAAATTGTCCACGAGAGAGAGAGAGAGAGAGAGAGAGAGAGAGAGAGAGAGAGAGAGAGAGAGAGAGAGAGAGAGATCCGTTTCGAAACCGGTCCTTTTTTTCTTCTCTTCTTTCTTTCGTTTCCATTTGTTTTTTGTTTTTTTATTTTTTTTTATTTTTTTTTATTTATACTCGTTTACTTTTTCCTTTTTCATTTCTTTTTCGTTTCGAGCGAATACACTCTCGTGTTTTATAAATTTCTTTTTCATTTTTTATGCTGTCGTCGTCGTCGTCGTCGTCGTTGTTTTTCATTCCTCTTTTATTTATTTATTTATTTTTTTTTTATTATTCCCCCAACCCCCCTGATCCCGAACCCCCCTAGCCCCACCTACGTCATATTAAATAAAACGCACGAGCTCTGAATTATTGAAGATAAATGTATAAACACGTTTTGCTACTTCTGCATTGTATGCTTCAATTTACATAAATTATATGAAATGCATAAGGGATAATTAATAAGTGGGAAATAAGGAGATGGAGAGAGTGACAGAGAGAGAGAGAGAGAGAGAGAGAGAGAGAGAGAAAGACATGTGGAAGGGAAAGAGGAAAGCTAGATTTTCCATTCGCTTATTGGCGATTGATCGACGTTGTCGTCGTCGTCGTCTACGTTATCGTATACGTACTCACTTATTTACTTACTTACTTACTTACTTACTTACTTACTTACTTACTTACTTACTTACTTGATTGCTTACTTTACTTGCTAGCTCGCTTGCTTACTTAGGTTAGCGCGAAAGTTATTGAGCTGGTCAATGTCGACCCCGATGACGTAATTTCTTCCACTCTTTGAGATCACTTTTAGCGAGCTCGTCTCCACTCCTCCTCTCCTAGCTAATACAAAGTTTTTCTTATTTCATGTATTAAGTCGTACTCCAATGGCGAATAGTGACACGTTCCTAAGAATAATCAAATACTTCACGTATACGTACGTATATATTCTCGAAACGTGTTTTATCCTTGAACGATTTATTCCTTCTACTCTGGAGAATTTTCTCTTTTCTCTTTTATCTTTTCTCCTCTCTCTCTCTCTCTCTCTCTCTCTCTCTCTCTCTCTCTCTCTATCTATCCATCTATCTCTCTTTTTTGGGTTTTCTTTCTTTCTTTTTTTTTTTTGGTTTTGTTTATTTTTATGACACCGCAGAGAAATCTTTCCCTTCCAAGGACACACGAATACGTGTATATATATATATATATATATATATATATATATATATATATGTATGTATTATGTGCACGTGTGTGTGTATACCACCTACATACACGTCTCTCTCTCTCTCTCTCACTCTCACTCTGTATGTGTGTTGCAAGGATACGGAAATCGTAACAACTTTTCCTTATTCTCGCATTTTCATCTACTTTTATTCTTTTTCTCTTTTCTTTTCCTTCTTTTTCATTATTTTATTTTATTTTATTTCTTTTTTTCCTTTTTTTTTTTTTTTTTTTTTTTTTTTTTTTTTTTTTTTTTTTTATCGAATATCGATACATTAAGTGTAAATAAATTTGTAGAGAATATCAATAGAAATCGAACGGTTATTATGGAGTAAATATAAGGTTATATCGTCTCTCATCGATATTTCATCGTGTTATGGCGCTCTTTGAAGTTTAACAAACTGTATAAGCGCTCGTCTACGAGATAGAAGAGAGGTAGAGAGAGGTAGAGAGAGAGAGAGAGAGAGAGAGGTAGAGAGAATTATTAGAGAGAGAGAGAGAGAGAGAGAGAGAGAGTAAAATAGATTAGAAATAAATATTATCACAATTTTTTTTCCTCCCGTTCTGATAAACGTAACAACTTTTATTCGAGAAAAATTTTCTTATAAAACCTTCGATAGGAAAGTCCGCGTCGTTCATAATGAGACACCCGGTACGTAGATATATTTATATACGTTTATACAAGTATCTACGTAATAAATATATATATATATATATATATTTATGTGTGTATGTAACTATTCGTAATTTAGTTTAACGCTCTCGCGCGTTTCTTACGTAAGGCCTGAGAACAGTCGATCGAAATCGACAAAGTTTGCGATTTCGTAATAGTCATCGTTCGTCTTTCTCTTTCTTTCACTCTCTCCTCTCTCTCCTCTCTCTCTCTCTCTCTCTCTCTCTCTCTCTCTCTCTCTCTCTCTCTGCCTGTCTCCGTCTCTTTCTTTTTTCTTATACTTCATTTCTATTCTCTTCGTACTACGTTTGCCAATGGTGTTCCTCCTCCCTCTACGAGAGTTATCCACATAAATAGATACATACATACATACATACACACACACACACGCGCTTATATATATATATGTATATGTATATTGAAATCTAACAATGTAAATCGCCGTGAAATAATTTCACGTGACGAGCCCACTCCTTTTTCTATGTGTGATGGTTGTTATTACAATTCTTCGATATTCCTCGTCGTCGTCGTCGTCGTCGTAGACGTCATAAAATTTGATATCTCCTCTCTATCATATACATATATAAGCTGTATATGTATTTATGCTGTATATATATATGTATATATATATATATATATATATATATATATATATATATATGAATGTATATCGAATACCACTGGTATACTCGTTGAGTACATAAAATATCATAAAGTAGCCATTTTTACGAGAGAGTACCTACCTACCTACCTACCTACCTACTATCTACCTACCTACCTACCTACCTACCTACTACCTATCTACCTACCTACCCTTCGATTCCGCAGTGAAATAATACTTGGTGCTTCGTCGAATCGATTGCAATTCATATATATATATATATATATATATATATATATATATATATATATATATATATATATAAATGTATATTGTACTTGGAATATCATCTATATCGAAGAATATATACTTATACGTATTTTTATATATACATACGTATAAAAACTTATAAACGTATAAACGTATATACAAATACTACTCGGAGGTTATAACACGTGTTTACCTGTAACATACACATACATACATACATACATATATACGTTCCATTGTTTACATATCACGGATATATCGAACTCGTCCGGAATTAGTCAGTTGATTGTTTACACTCTGACGAGTAACATCTTCCGCTGGCTCCTCAAATCATAGATCTATTCTCTACGTACGATCATTTAGCTTTACATTTTTCTTTTATCATTCTTCATTTTTCAATTTTTCATTTAACATTTATCATCGTTCATTTTTAATTTGTCATTTTATTTCGTAAGTATCTAACGATATTTTCTAATACGTTTCCCAAGCAAACTTATATACGCATAAACTCAAACTTACGCGTACTTACGTACATTGATATATGTTTATCTATGTATGTATGTATGTATGTATGTATGTATGTATGTATGTATGTATGTATGTATGTATGTATGTATGTATGCATTAATATGTATGTATATTTGTATTTACGCACAAATCCTAAGTACTATGCAAGTACTTATTTATTCACTTACTTACTTACTTACTTACTTACTTACTTACTTACTTACTCACTCACTTACTCACTTACTTTAAACTTTTCTCCTTTCGAGAAATAAACACTACGCATATGTATATATGTAGTGAGAGAGGGGTAGGGAGGGGTAGGGAGGGGTGGAGAGAGAGAGAGAGAGAGAGAGAGAGAGAGAGAGAGAGAGAGAGAGACGTAACGAATCTCTCGAACGGTAGTAGTGTGGTGACCAGAAAATGGCCGTCACGACGCAAACAAATGAGCAAGTTCGACCATTCCCATGGCAACAATCTCAATCAGATAGGAGAGAACCAGCAGAACGGAGAACAGAGAAACACGGCGGATAATGTATTCGATACAGGTAATATATAGCGCTCCAGATACAATATTTATGTCCTGGCGTATTTCACTAGCAGCCCATTATTCATTCGCCGGCACTGAATAAGCATTAGTATCATAGAACTTGGAGTATCTGCGCTTCTTAAATCTGCTACATACTTCGTCTCTCTCTCTCTCTCTCTCTCTCTCTTTCTCTTTCTTTATTTCTTTCTTTCTTTCTTTCTCTTTTTCACTCTCTCATTCTCACTCACTCTCTCTCTCTCTCAGTGCATCTGGTATCTCTTTCTAACTCATTCACTTTACCTTTTAGAACAGCTATCTATCTCGTATTCGAAAGCTTTAAAAATACGTAGCTATATACATATATGTGTATATATATATATATATATATATATATATATATATACACGTATGTGTGTATGTATCGAGCGAGCCAAAAGTTCCTAGATGAGCCCTAATGTCTCTAGATAATTAAAAAAAAAAAAAAAAGAGAGAGAGAAAGATGAAAAAATATAAATCGAAGCTTTCAAAGACATTCGATCCTTCTTCTTCGGTCGACACTCACCTTCTTTTAAATTTCTATATGGTCTTGTGGTTTTGCAGTATGAAAAGAAGAAAAAAAGAAAAAAAACGAAAAGAGAAAAAGAAAAAGGAGAGGGAAATTCATTTCGAACATCTTATCCCTTCGCTCGTGGCGTCCCCCCTCTCCCCCCTTTCCAACCCCTTGCGTTTGAAATTTTCGATCGATCCGATTTATCGCATTTAAACCGTGAACTTCAAATGACGAACGAATGGAGGGAAATTAATTCATTTGATGGCCGTAAATGAAAATAAAATGATATAAAGTAACTGACGCGCGACGATGGTAACGAGATTT
>OU426855.1:7967509-7970009 GCA_911387685.1 Dolichovespula media | reverse complement strand
TCTCTCTCTCTCTCTCTCTCTGTCTCTGTCTCTCCGTCTCTCCGTCTCTCACCCCTTCGCCCTACCTATTTTTGTCCCTTTGCCCTCTTTCACTTTGCTACGTAATAGACGGTCGTTGGAGAATTAGAAAACTGATCGATGATGAAAAGAATGAAAAAAAAATGGAAAGAAATAATGAGAGGGAGAGAGAGAGAGGGAGAGGGAGAGAGAGAAGATAGGGTAAAAAGAAGGAAGACAGAAAAAAAATGTAACGAAATAAAAGGAAACAAAGAGAAAAATGAAAAACGAGAAAGGAAAAAGAACACGAAGAAGACCACTTCGCGTGAATATATAATAATACGTTTAGGTTTCTTTGATGATGGAAGGGGGAAAAAAAATATAGGGTGGGTCGAAAGTAAGATGCCACGTGGTATGTATGTATGTACGTACGTATTTACGTACGTATGTTGGTTGTATTATTTTGCGACGTAAATGAGCAAATGAACGTATGAAAAAAAAAAAAAAAGAAGTGAATGAGAGATAAATTGGATCGCGTGAAAGAGGGAGGGTGGGAGGGTGGGAGGGAACGGCTTAAAGGAAGGACACGATAAGAACGTCTATCGTCGTATTTTGTGGTAAAATATCGATCATGTTAAATATCGTTTGAAATACGTTTCGATCGAGGAAACGATCCCGTGACTCAGAAGTCACTAGTGTGTTATTATATAAACGATTAAAATAATATTTCATAGATATTATTGTCGTAAGATGTTGTGTTTATAATGACGAAATACTCTTAACCTTTGTAAGAACGTTTTCGTGTAAACACAAAGGCAAAAGTATAAACAGAGACCAAGAGAGATAGACAGAGAGAGAGAGAGAGAGAGAGAGAGAGAAAATGATGACTGTTCCAAAGGTGCGAGCATGAAAATATACGCGGTACGTATATGTATATATATATATATATATATATATGTATGTACGTACGTGTATATAAATACGATAGAGATATACGCAACAAAGAGACGTTACGTGTAATAAATACGAGGTTATAAAATTTGGCTAGTTTCCCTTTGGAGATGGGAGCGTTAAGAGTGTTCGCGAAGAAGAGGAGCCGTATTAATAATTTCGAGATAACGACGGATTAAAAGGCTTGATTGATCACGTTTGAAACGAATATTTGTTTGCGACATGGTTGAAAATTGGTAAGAAAAAAAGGAAGGAGAATTTCCACTGATGATAAGTATTTTTGCCTTTTTATTTTATTTTATTTTATTATTGTTGTAGTGACTTAAAATAATTTACGCGCTTGTTTCTACGTAATACATACATACATACATACATGCATACATACATACATGCATACATATATGGATATATACATACATACGTATATATCTATTACGTCTCGGTATATTTAATTTGATTTGATTTAATTTGATTCGATTTGATTTCATTTGATTTAATTTAATTTAATTGAATTTTCGTAATTTTCTTTCCTATCCTATCCTATTACTTTCTTTTCTTTTATTTTCTTCTCTTCTCTTCTCTTCTCTTCTCTTATCCCTTTCCATTCCTTTCTTTTCCTTTCCGATCTACTTTACATTTAATTTTTCTTTCTAAGAAACTCGTTCATTAATATTTCCTTTCGTTTAATAACGTAGAGACGTAGAAATGAATAATAAAGCCAACGTTTTTCACGTTCCACGAAGAAAATGAAAAGCTAAGTTTAAACTACCAACCAGTTTTGCTCTCTCGTAGTAGTCGTCGTAGTCGTCGTAGTCTACGTCGACGTCGACGTCGACGTCGTTTAACTAAAATCATTTATTTATCGTACGTTTGCGTTCCAACAAACATTAATATAAAGGAGAGACGAAAAGTTTCTGGGAAAAGTTTTCTTTTCCTTTATTTATTTTTTTTTATTTATTTCTCTTTTCCTTCTATTATTTGTCTTTTTAATCAGTATTTTTCAAAACTTTTTAGACCGATATATATATCTTTCTTTTTTCAAATAGTAATATTACAAGTTTAACTAGCGAAACTATGAGATTAATTGCAAGCGTGAAATGTTTCGAAAAATTTATAATCGATATTTAAAATTACTTAGAAACATTGGACGCATCTGGTAGCTTTTAATCGATCCTGTATTATAAATATGTATATATATATATATATATATATATATATATATATATATCTTCTCTCTCCGTATCTATCTATCAATCCATCTATCTATCTATCTATCTATCTATCTATCTATTTATCATTTGTCATATTTTTATAATCACGAACAGCCGCAATCACAGCCGCAATCACAGCCGCAATCATAGCCTTGAATCAATGTTGTTCCCGATATAATATATATATATATATATATATATATATTCACTGGTAATATCTACGTACGTATTTACGTTCATCCGATATTATTATGCTCTACACGTAAAGTGAAAGTATAATAATGGCAAATGCTATTGTTAAACTCTACGGGATATCGGTAGAACGTAGATAGATAGGTAGA
>OU426855.1:7955009-7962509 GCA_911387685.1 Dolichovespula media | reverse complement strand
AGTTGCTAGATTATATGTAATACTAACGTATATTAGTGCGCGCAAGTTACGAGATTATCTAGGCGAGCGAATTAATTTCGCAACGTGAGTTTCGTCTTTTGATTTTGAAACGTGCTATATTGCGATATGTGTGTGTGTTTGTGTGTGTACATAGATATAAAATAAATAGATAGATAGATAGATAGATAGATAGATAGATAGATAGATAGGAGGATATATTATTAAGACAGAATGAACGTAGAGAAATATGAAGAAGTAAAAGAAAACTATATATGTTGATACACACATATATTTATAAATATATGCATACATACTATATATATATATATATATATACATATATATATATATATGTATATACATGTATATATATATATATATATATATATATATATATATATATATATATATATATACGTGTTAGTCAGTATCGACCCTTGTCGAGTAGCTCGACTGTATCGTTCCAGACCGTTGATTTCGATATATTCTCTCTCTCTCTCTCTCTCCCCCCTCTTTCTCAATTTCTTTATCCCGCATATAATTTTCACGATTTTTTTTGCCTCAGACACGTATATACGGATTTCGGGATAATAAAATAAAAAAGAAAAAAAGATAATTGTTTGCAGCAGGGTTGAAAGGCGATGGGGGAGGGGGGAATCGATGGGAATGAGGGAAGGACGGGAGGAGGGAGGAGAGTTAATAGAATGCATATATAACGCATATCGTAAAATTAATATGTTAGAATATATATTATTCATTGATCGTTGAGAATAATACGTACGTACGTATATGTATATACTTACGTATATAAAGAAATAAATCAATAAACAAGTACACGGATAAGTGAATACACCTACGGACAAACGTATATAAAATTTATTATAGAAAATAAGAAAGACGGTTTGGTGGGGATGGTGCGCGCGGGGGAGGGAGGGAGGGAGGGGGGGAGTTGTGACGTAGGAATGAAAGCAGAAACATTGCTGGGTACGAAAGTTAATAGGACGCATACATATAAAAACATATATCGTAGAATTAATACGTTAGAATTATTCGTTGAACATATTATAAGTACACATACGTATGTACATACGTACGTACATACATATATATACAATACATATATATACATACATATACTCTGGCGATATATTTTCTCAGCAAGAGTAATTTAATGATCTCTCGATGCAACTCGCGCGAATTCCCTTCCCCTCCCCCCTTTTCTCTCTCTCTCTCTCTCTCTCTTACTTTTGGTTCCCCCTCCTATTACGGAGCTTCTACCTCGGAAACTTGAGAAAATTGAATTGAGACGTATGGGCGTTATAAAGTTTGAATCAGAAGTTCAGAGGAGGGGAGGGTAGGGGAGGGGGAGTGGGCTGGAATGAGCGGATGAAGCCGAGAGAGAGAGAGAGAGAGGGAGAGAAAGAGAGAGATAGAGAGAGAGAGAGAGAGAGAGGGAGAGAGAGAGATGGAAGAAGAAGGAAGAAGAAGGAAGATGAAAACGGCGGGGAGTGGAGATGAAAGGGGAGAGGAGAGAAGAGCAAACTATGGAAGCCAACGCGAATCAATAAATTCAGGACTTGCTAGAGGGAGAGAAATAAAGAGAGAGAGAGAGAGAGAGAGAGAGAGAGAGGGTGGGATGTAGAGAGAAAGGGGGGGGGCAGAGAGAGAGAGAGAGAGAGAGAGAGAGAAAAGTTGCAACTAGTGCAAGCCACGACGTTAAAATTAATGAGTCGCGATGAATGCTTTGCTTTCTTATACGTATAAATAGATCTTTCGGAGACTCTTATCGTTCGGGATAATAATATTTTCACATTTATGATATTCTCTGTAGAGAGAAGCCCATTGAATAGTTTTAAATAAGGAGTTCAGTTCAGTTCAGTTTAGTTCAGTTCAGTTCAGTTCAGTTCGCAGCGTGATTAATCTTTTAACTATAAATAACTAAAAGAATATATATATATATATATATTTTAATGTATATATATGTATATATATACATTTATATTTATATTTATATATATCTGTATATGAATGTATGTATAAATAAATTATTAAGAAATCATTAACCTCCTTTATTATTTCTTTGAGAAAGTTACTATTTTATATATATATATATATATATATATATATATATATATATATATATATCCTTCTGTAATTTATTTATATTAACTCTAAACGCGTTCGCCATTAAATTTAACAAGTCGAATAAAATTAGTGGTTGTAGTTGGTTTAGTGGCTAGAAGAAATAGAGATGGAGATAGAGATAAACGGACGGATGGACAAACAGAGAGACAGAAAGACAGATAGACGGATAAATCGATAGATAGATAGATTGATAGATAGATAGATAGATAAATAGATATGGATATATATTATATATCAGTGATAGATCGTCGTGCATATATTTTCGTAATACCAATAATTCAATTTCGCTCCTATGAAATTCTCTTCGTTCTCGCTAGATTCCTTCCCTTTAATCGATTCCTACGTAGAAGTTTAAAACACCTTTGAACCCGTCGTCAAAGCAAAGGCCATTTATAAATTTCGAAAGATTTAACTTAACGCTCGAAGCGTTAAATCGCGCTACTTAATTAATACCCCTCGTTCCTCTTATTACCCACCCCCTCACCCACCCACCCGCTCTCTCCTCAATCGACCTCGCGAAATGTGTGGATTCCTTTTTTGGATTTTTTTTCCTTTTCATTTTTCTTTGTCTCTCCGATTTTATTTTCTCTCTGTTCTCTCTCTCTCTCTCTCTCTCTCTCTCTCTCTCTCTCTCTTTCGATTTCGACGATAATACGTAAGCATAACAATCCATTTCTCCGTTTTTTTTTTTTTTTATTTTTTTTCTTCCTTCTTCTTTTTTTTTTTTTTTTTTGTTACTCCGTTATTATTTGCACGAAGCTGTGCTCGAGAGTAGTAAAACCGTGCCGTTGTAATTTACTTTGGTCGATTCATTACGGCTTCGATTCCATTATTGCGAAGCTTTTAATCAATTGTCACACAATGAACGATGGAAACACATTGATTCGAGACGACCACGAGAACGAGGACGACGACGACGACGATGACGACAACGACGACGACGACGACGACGAAGACGAAGATATCCATGTCGTTCGTCTGTGTTTGTGTGTGTGTGTGTGTGTTTGTCTCCTTCGATCGATCGCGAAATCTTCGACTTCTTTTTCCTTCTTCTTCTTCTTCTTCTTTTCTTTTCTTTCCTTTTTTTCTTCTTTTTTTTTTTTGTTCTTTTTATTATCATTATTATTCCCTTCGAATCGTTTTATAAGATAATATCAACACCAGATCTATCGTTTTATTATGCAACGATTTAACTTGGTGGTTGAGAGAAAAGGATATAAAGAGATAAGTATCGGAAAGTCGTTCATGATCGATGATGAACGAACGATTTGTCACGATTACGAGAATGAGAGAGAGAGAGAGAGAAGAAGAAGAAGAAGAAGAAAAAAAGTGACGCAACAGCATCATCACGTGAGAGATGATTGGATGGGAAAACAAAAAGAGATATGAGTGAGGAGAGTGTGTGTAAGAAGTTATGGAAGGATAGAAGAGAAAATAAATAGACGAGTTAGTGCAATTTAGACGGGGAGGGGAGGGGAGGGGAGGGGAGGAGGGGGAGATAGGTGGCGGCAGTGTTTTTTCTTTTTTTTTTCTTTTTTGTTGGACGCTTTAACTTTTTTCTTCCTTTTTTTTTTTTTTTTATTGTTATTATTATATCTCCGTTTTTTTTTTTCATTCAAATTTTTTCTCTCTAATAAACTGAATAATCGAGTATATGTGTATAATGTGTGTGTGTGTGTGTGTGTGTGTGTATAGTACCGGCGTGTAGTTTTAAATGGTTATTATTATTCGCATATATTATGCATTCATATATACATACATATATATATATATATATATATATTTATATTTATATATATTTATATTAACGTCCTAAGAACGACGAAGCAAGAAGTTAGGTATGTGTATATCGTGTCTAACTAAGCGAACCAATTCGCGTTGAAATAGGATAGTTCATATTACTTTACTCGGACAATTATATAAATTATTCATCTCGGTTCTTGTTACTAACTTGTAATATCGTTCCGAGATAACTGTAAGCCGTAGATACGATCGGGCCAGTTACTCTCGTGATGCGGAAGCGAGGGTATTTGTGAATACGACGTGTACATATATATTTTATACATATTGATACGTATACGTACGTTATGCATCTGTGTGTGTGTGTATATATATGTATGTATGCATTCATATATGTATATGTATCAATGTATATATGTATGGACGTACGTATACGTATTTATCCTTCTCCTCTGACGACGATCGCTTCAATTAACTTAAATACCCCCTTGATAGAGACGACTACCAAGCCGTAATTCTTTTCAACGAGTTTGTACTTTGTCGAACGTATCGCCAAATATATATATATATATATATATATATATATATATATAAATATATGTGTGTGATATTTGCACCATGCAAGCGTTCTCTTTTTAAATCGGTCATGTATTAACAGTAATAACGTCCTTCTAATAATTGATAATTATAAAAGGTATATGATATTGAAACGATATTTTATTCGACGATAATTAATCATCAATAATTTAAATTATTATATATATATATATATATATATATATATATATATATATATATATATATATAGGATAATAATTTCGAACTCGTACTGGTAATATCGAAATATTCATTCTCAAATATATCCAATCGTAATAAGATAATATCGTATAAGATAATATATAACGATTCGAATAAGAAATTGTAGGTACATAAGTTTGTACAATCGCGATTATTACATGTATATATATATATATATATATATATATATTAATATCAATATGAAAGGGAAGTTTGAAATTGGCACAATATGAATATATACACGATTGAATGATATCTACTCTATGGTGCTTGTTTAAAGATACCAAAGTATATTGTGAGATAGTCTTTATGAAAGAGAGAGAAAGAGAAAGAGAGAGAGAGAGAGAGAGAGAGAGAGAGAGAGAGAGATAGAGATAGAGATAGAAATAGAAATAGAGGTAGAGAGTGAGTGAGTGAGTGAGTGAGAGTGCGAGTGAGAGACAATAGAAGTCGAATGGAAAGGAACAATGCACGCTCGGGGGCCCATACCAACGTGGGAATTTTCTATTTCTGTCGAATTCCTGCTTGCACCTAAGGAGAAAACGTTGCACGTATAGGATTTTGTAACATTTTGATATTGCACGCGAGAATGCCGTTGTTGTTGTTGTTGTTGTTGTCGTCGTCGTTGTCGTTGTTGTCATTGTTATTGTTCTCTTTACTATAGAATAATGTATTCGACGGCGAAAGAAGGAAAAATAAGAAGGGAGAGGTAGAGGTGAAGAAAGAGTGAGAGAGAGAGAGAGAGAGAGAGAGAGAGAGAAAGAGATGTAAATAGGTAATGAGATAAAGAGAGAGAGAGAGAGAGAGAGAAGAAGAAAAAAAGCGGGTCAGAGAGATCGAGTTGCATGGCTTTTTAATTTATCTACTTATGCAATGAGAGAGAACTTACGAAATGGCCGCGAACTTTCTCGATTCGTCATTTTTGTAATCGAGCGAAATTACTCGACTTTACTATTTCTTGTCTCTCTCTCTCTCTCTCTCTCTCTTTCTCGTCCGATGGGTGGGCTGGGTCGGAGGGAGAGGAGCGATAGGAAGGTCGGGTGGGATAGTGGAGAAGGTGGGGTTGGGCGGGTGGGTGGGTGGGTGGGTGGGGAGGGTGGGAGGGGGGTGATTAAGATAGGGAGGGAGAAGAGGAGTGAGTTACGATAAAGTTTCTCGATCCGTGTATTCTAATAAAGTGTTTGTCATCGCGTAATCCCTGTTTATCCGATTAAATTAATTAATGATCAAGTAATACGGATTAAATACGTGTGCACGCATACTACACGTACGTATGCGATGTGTGCGTGCGTGTGTGTGTGTGTGTGTGTGTGTTTGTTTGCTTGTGTATATACATAAGTAAGCAACGTCGAATGAAATTTCATTTTGGTTGTGATGCATCCGTGTATATACATATGTGTGTGTATGTGTGTTTGTAATACGTAATAATATTTATTACTTATAAGCTTTACGTAAATATTTTAATACGTATAAGCTTTACGTAAATATTTTAATACGTTGTTTTTACTTTCGAAAATAATTTTGATCGAGTTACTTCGTTCGTTAATTACTTTAAAGTGGAAATGCGTATAATAACTTGTCCCACCGATCCTTTCTGTTCGTTTTTTTCTTTGTTGTTGTTGTTGTTGTTGGTTTCTTCTTGTTTATTATGTAATTTAATTTAATTTAATTTAATTTAATTTAATTCAATTCAATTCAATTCAATTCAATTCAATTCAATTCAATTCAATTCAATTTAATCAATTTATTTATTTATTTATTTATTTATGCGCGACGCAGATTGGATCGTTTCATTACTATCTTTTTATTCTTCTCGTTTTTCTTTTTCTCTCTCTCTCTCTCTCTTTTTTTTTTGCTTTTTTTTTATGATCATTCATTGGCACGCACGTAATTCGGTTTGTCTTTTTATAAATGTACCGATGCAATTAAGGGGAATGCAATATTACTCTCGATCGGATTCGATTCAATTTATAATTCATGTGTTTCCTTTTTTTAACGCGTCGAATGTATTTTTCATTTTTTTTTTTTTCCTTTTTTTTATCTCCTCCTATTTTTATTTTACTTCATCCAATCGTTCGTCGATTTATTTCTGTTATATTATCGCCGAAGCGTCGATAAACAATCGGATCGAGGTGTTGTTTCGCTTTTTATTTCTCGTAGTTGTCATATAATTGGCACGCTTTAAGGTTTCGTCGAAGACGTCATCGTCGTCGTCGTCGTCGTCGTCGTCGAGGAGAGCAAAAAAAATCGGCTTTTCTTCTCTCTAATCAGGTCGACGCATCGATTAAACTCCTCGAACGTTTTAGTTAGCTAGACATACTCTAGGCTAGACCAGAGCAAGCCAGGGCAAGCTAGGCTATTTTACAATGGGATAGGCTAGGATAGAATAGGCTTGGATAGGCTAGGCTATATAGGATGGGCTCGTAAAATCAACGGCGTTTAGTATCGTTACATGCACGGATAGTCGGAGGTTGTGCCGCGTATTATTATTATCGGCCACAATCACCACAGTAGGAAATTTCTATAAGAGCCCAAATCCGCCATCTATTTCAATAATTCTTTATTTTTAATGTGTTTATTATTATCGGTATTATGGAGAGATTACCCAAAAGTGGGTAAAGGGGACTTTCTAATCGTTAAAAGATATTTAACACGTTGATTGCTTAGAACCCTCGTAAATGTCTGGAATTAAGTGTTAATTTTAAACGAGTTTTTACATTAGCATTATATACTGTAATTTTATTCCGATATATGTGTATATATATGTATGTATATATATATGCATACATACGTTGTGATATACGCATATACATACGT
>OU426855.1:7932509-7942509 GCA_911387685.1 Dolichovespula media | reverse complement strand
ACCCACTCCCTTCCCCTACCCTTAAATACAGTTCTACGGTAAAAGAGGAGAAAAAAAAGAAGAAAAGGACGAATAAAAAGAAAAAAAAAGAAAAATAACAGGAGAAAAAAGAAAAATAAAAAGCAGCAGCACGTTTCGCTGATTTTAAGCCACATCGACTAGTCCTCGTAAATCTTTATCTCCTGAATCCTAAAAAGAATCGCAAATACCGAGCACGATGTGCTTGGAATAATAAGAAGCTCGGCGCAGGTCCTGCAACTCAAAACTGTGTGTGTGTGTGTGTGTGTGTGTGTGTGTGTGTGTGTGTGTGTGTGTGTGTGTGTGTGTGTGTGTGTGACAACCCCCGCCCCCCGTATCCCTTATATTACAGCCCGAAATTAAGAGAGTTTCATATCAAGCGAGAGCATGGAATTTAATTTATAGAAAGAATGTATATAGATTCGACGTGAGTATAGAAAGGACGAGATAGAGAGATAGAGAGAGAGAGAGAGAGATAGAGATAGAGATAGAGATAGAGAGAGAGATAGAGCGAGAGAGGGGGGAGGCGGAAGGAAAGATCAATATTACTCTCGTCAGGAAAAAATGAAGAAGAAAGAAGATTGCATCGTATTAAATTTAAAATCGACTCGTAGAAAATGTAAAATTACGTGGGAAAACAAATTTGTTATATTTTATAAATATGATATATAATATAAATACAGGTATGTATTATATATTATGTATTATGTATACCGTGTATATATATATATATGTATATATATATATATATATATATATATATATATATATATATATATATATATATATATATCGGAAACGTTTCCGAGGTCGAAGGAGGACCTCGGAGATCTCTCTCTCTCTCTCTCTCTCTCTCTCTCTCTCTCTGTCTGTATCAGCTTCTCCCCTTACTTCTCCCGTTCTCCTTTTCTTTCACCCCCACCATCTTGACTCGCGTTTGTTCGAGAATCCATTAACAGTGTTTTTTAAGACCACGAGTAAATGTTGATTTTACAAATTTCTATGCTCGCCTGTTTGCACAGCTGATAATCACCGAAGGCTTTATCGGTTGGTGGACGATGATGGTTTCCTTTCTTTTCTCTCTTTCTGTTTTCTTTCTTTCTTTCTTTCTTTTTCTTTTTTTCCTTTTATTTTATTTTTCTCCTTTTTTCTCTCTTTTCCTCTCTATTTTTTCAATGTTTCCCCTCATTTATTCCCTGTTCATCCTTCTTTTCTTTTCTTGTTTTTTTTTTTTTTTTTCTTTAAATTCATTGACATACATACACATACATACATACATACATACATACATACATACATACATACATACATACATACATATATATATATATATATTTGTATATATATATACACGCACGCGCACACACATACACATGTACTTAAATTAATTTCATTTATATATCATTCAGATAATAATAATTATTATTATTAGTTTTTTGACCGATTTTCGTTGATTTATCATATCGTCCTTTATATAGCCCATTCGATATTCTCCACAAACGATTCTGTTAATTAGTCAATAAACGTCGATATCAAGCTCGTCTTGATATATACACACTTACGTACATACGTATGTACATAGATAGATAGATAAATGGATGGATGGATAGGTAGAGATAGATATATAGATGGATAGATAGATAGATAGTTTGTTAGATAGTTAGATACATAGATAGATAGATAGATGGATGTACAGATGTACGTGTGTATAGCGTAACTTGCCTCGAACAAATAGCCGAAAGGCGTGGGTGCGGAGTATCAGCGGAGATCTTGGTTGACAAGCGAACACAACTGGCCCAACAGAACGCCAGCGTAGTCCTGGTCGAGCCAGCTGTCCAAACTGTTTCCCGCGTCCAAGTGACTCAAAGTATTCGTAAGAGTAAGAGTAAGAGTAAGTGTAAGTGTAAGAGTAAGAGTAAGAGTAAGTGTAAGAGTAAGAGTAAGAGTAAGAGTAAGATAGAGATAGAGAGATAGAGAGAGAAAGATATATATATGTATATATGTGTGTATATGTATATATATATATATATATATATATATATATATATGTATATGTATATGTATGCATATATGTAGATGTATGCATGATGTATGTATGTATGTTCATATGTATGTGTGTGTAAGACGTAAGAGTGTAAGTGTAAGAGTAAGAGTAAGAGTAAGAGTAAGAGTAAGATAGAGATAGAGAGATAGAGAGAGAAAGATATATATATGTATATATGTGTGTATATGTATATATATATATATATATATATATATATATGTATATGTATATGTATGCATATATGTAGATGTATGCATGATGTATGTATGTATGTTCATATGTATGTGTGTATGTATGTATGATGTATGTATGTATATATCTATGTATGTATGTATGTATGTATGTATGTGTGTGTGTGTGTGTATAAAGAGGGAGAGAGATGTAAAGATGTAGTTGAAGTGTGTAAAGCTGTAGGAGAATATACACAGGTGAATAGCAGGCACATTACAAAGGCGAGAACCTAACAGGTGCCTTCCACCTACTATGTAATCTCTAGTTTATTATCATCTAATGTACAGAGAGAGAAAGAGAGACAAAGAGAGTGAGAGAGAGAGAGAGAGAGAGAGAAAGAGAGAGAGTCGAGGAGGGACATATAGGGTCGTTCTCATTAGTATGCAGTGTATAGTTGCAACGAGCCGTGTAAGTTACCTCTCTAATGGCACGCGGTGCCTTACAGAGAGAGAGAGAGAGAGAGAGAGAGAGAGAGAGACAGAGCAGATAGTGAGTTAGAGGTGGAGGTGGGTGGTGTGGTGATGTGATAGGGGACGATATTGAAGATGTTGATGGAGATGATGATGGTGGTGGTGGTGGTGGTGGTGGTGGAGGTGAAGGTGGAGAAGAAGAAAGACCGTCATCGTAGTCGCCGTAGTCGTTGGTTGAATCGATGAAGACGACGAACTACGAGCGAGCAACCGACAAACTCTCCTCTCCTCCAAGGCCCAACCACCCACATAATAACACACCGGCTTACAAGTGCTTCGTAAGAGCCATCATCCACCGAAACACGACAGCAATAGCAGAGCAACACACCACCACAACAACTACAACGGCCATAGCAACGGCAACAACGCGTATAAATATGATGAAAGAGGAGGGGGGGTGGGCGGTAGGAGGGGGTGGCAACTAACGCGCGTTTACTATTAACTGGATTAACTCTCTCAACTCTCTCTCTCTCTCTCTCTCTCTCTATCTATCTATCTATCTATCTATCTATCTATCTATTTATCTAACTATCTAGCTATTTATATATATATATATATATATATATATATATATATATATCGGTCTCCCTCGGTCTATTAATTAATGGATGAATGAATGAATGAATGAATGAAATTATTAATTAATTAATAAATTAATTAATGAATCTAAGATACAATCTAATATATCTCGATGATACTAATTCAATTGATCGCGGATAAGAGCAAATTGAGATATTTACATTTTATTTATTTATTTATTTATTTATTATTTTTTACGTCTATTTCGATAAAAGTATGTTTTTTTTGTTTTTTCGACTTTTACGTGGATCGAATAGAGAAAAAAAAATTGAAAGGAAAGAGAGACGAACGAGAGAGATAGGGTGATAGAGAGAGAACGAAAGAGAGAGAGAGAGAGAGAGAGAGAGAGAGAGAGAGAGAGAGAGAGAGAGATGTATCCATTTTCTGACAGTTTATATCAAAATAAGACGAGTATCGTGATTTGATGAGAATCAAAATTGATTCCATTTCGTACGTGCGTATAAGAGAAAGATAGATAGATTGATAAAGAAATATATAGATAGATAGATAGATAGATAGATAGGTAGGTAGGTAGATAGATGGATAGACAGATAGATAGATAGATAGAGAGAGAGAGAGAGAGAGAGAGAGAGAAAGATAGAGAGAGAGGAAAGGGTGGGTGCCTTTAATCGGGTTTTCGTAACGACAAAGACTCACAGAGATATTGCAGCGCTGTGTGTACCTCTCGTAGTTCCATAAATCACATCAAACTGCCTATTACCATAGATCTAACAATCTGATTTACGAACCGCTTGGATTTCGTTAGATCGACTTTCACGATTGTCATCGGTCGCGTAACGCATTTCACAATTATATATATATATATATATATATATATATATATATATATATATATATATATATTGTGTGCGCGTACGCATTTATACGTTCAAAGAGACGGATCGATTTTCCTTCGATACATATATATATATATATATATGTCACACAATCTGATTTATTTTCTCATTCGTTTCTTCGAATATCTTCTCATTTTTCCAATTCTCTTTTGTTTCTTTTTCTCCAACCCCCTACCTACTCCCCCCTCCCCTCCCCTTTTCTTTTCTCATTTCTTTCCTTCCCTGCTTATCCGCGCGATTCTCGTAAAATTAATTTTTCCCGGGCGGTCGACCGCTCGTCTCGTACGCGCATGCGCGAGAAAAAGTTTCACGGGCGAAAGGGGAAACGACGGTCTTCGTCGTGTAGCGGTGTGGCGAGGAGTGGAGCGAAGGGGAGGGGGTAAGACGTATATAAGGACCCGACACGATAATCGCCTTAACCTCAAAAGCTAACGAGACTCCGTTGGAGAAGCTTCTATCCTTTCTCTCTCTCTCTCTCTCTCTCTCTCTCTCTCTATTTCTATCTCTATCTATCTCTATCTCTGTCTGTCTGTCTCTCTCTTCTCTCATTCTCTCTCTCACTCTCTCTCACTCTCTCTCTCTCTCTCTCTCTCTCTCTCTCTCTCTCTCTCTCTCTCTCTCTCTCTCTCTCTCTCTCTCTCTCTCTCGTTCGACTCTTATTCTTAACGCGTTTCCCTCTTTTCGAATATTTACCTTTGCCGAGTTCTTACGTTTCGATTTCCATTTTTTATTTTGCTCTTTTTTTCCTCCTTTCTCTTTTTTTCTTTATCTTTTTCTTCCTATATTCCTCTCTCTCTCTCTCTCTTTCTATTTTTATCTTTCCTTTTTTTTTCTTTCTCTTTCTTTTTTTTTTTTTTTCCTTAATCTCTCGTCCTCTTTTCTCTATTTTCCCTTTCGTTTTCGTTCCCTCTTTCTTTCCATCCCACCCCCTATTCTACCCTACCCTAACTCACCCCCTTTTTTCTCACTCCTAATCCTATTTTCGCATAGATCGATCGAATATAAAAGGATTTCTTCTCTCGTAGAGCTTTTTTCTTTACCCTCATTATTTCGTTCCTCTGTTCTATGACTCTCCTTTTTTTTCTTTTGCTCTTCTTCTTCCTTCTTTTCTCTCTTCTTTTTCTTTTTTTTATTTTTTTCTTTTTAATTTTTTTCTCAATCCTCCTTCGATTCCTACGTGCCAAATTGTACGCAATCGTTACGGACGCCTTCATCGTACGCAATTAGAATGATTGTACGCATACGTCGAATCGATCTTTATCATTGTTTCGATTCAAACGAGACGAGAATCTTCGTGATTTCGAGCAGGGAAAAGAAACGAAAAATAAAAATAAAAATAAAAATTAAATTAAATTAAATCAAATTAAATTAAATCAAATCAAATCAAATCAAATCAAATCAAATCAAATCAAATCAAATGAAATAAAATGAACCGGTGTCCGTCACAATGTCGAGAGATTCGATTCGGTTTTATTCGGTTAATCGACCGTCTCCATAAATGAACGATAGGATTTTTGTATTTTTCATGGGGGGGGGGGGACGGACGGAGTAGGCGAGAGAAAAAAAAAGGAAGAAAAAAGAAAAGAAAAAGAAAAGGAAAAATTTTAAGGACGTACGTTAAAAATATTCATACGTATACTTACGTACCTACGGCTAATGCGTGTGTGTGTATATATATATATATATATCCATATGTACAATTTGTCTAAGAAGAATTTATGTTCAGACGTGTCTAAAGGAAAAATAATATATTATTTGACATGGATAGCCTCTCGTTAGAGTACCGATAATGATCTCTCGTTGAAATGAATTCACGTTGGAGATCGCGTTTGATAATCGTCGTCGTATGGATTAATTAAATGAGGGTGGGGGTGAGGGAAGGAAAGAAAAGAAAGAAAAAAAGGGGGACAAAAAAAAAAAGAAAAAGAAAGAAAGAAAGAAAGAAAGAACGGTGGGAGACGTACGTCGCGAAGACCTTACATTGAAACCATGAATGCGTACTTGAAAATTTTCTGAATAATCGTTTAATAGCCTTCTACGTGAAAGACGGCGTAAGAGGGATACGAGAGGAGAGTGTGCGAACAAAGAGAGAGAGAGAAAGAGAGAGAGAGAGAGAGAGAGAGAGAGGAAGAGAGAGAGAGTGAGGATTGGTATGTGTGAAACCATCGGACAGTAAAGGAAAGTTCATTTCTAACGCTTCGCTTGATGCACAACTCGTTAACGACGATCCAACCTGGAGAAACAGGCAGTGTATATATGTAAAAGGAGGGAGAGAAAGAGAGAGAGAGAGAGAGAGAGAGAGAGAGAATAACTCATCGTCGTTGTCGCTTGTTAACACCCGTATAAAAGCTCCATGAGTTTCGTTAAAGTTTCCTCGAATGATTATCGAGAAAAGATTTCGAGGTTCCAAAGATATTATATCCTTGTCGAATTAATAGCCTCTCGTCGAAAGTTCAAACGAAAAAAATTCGTTTATCTTACCTTTTGTTAACCTCTTTTCATTTCCCAGTAGTCCTTTCCTTTCCTTTCTTTTCTTACTATTTTTTTTTTTCCTTTCCATTCGTTCACTTTCCCTTCTTTGTTATTATTAATATCTTCTTCCTTGCTTCTTCTTCTCATTATTTTTTTCTTTCCTCTCATTTTTTGTTTCTTTTTTTTTTTTGGTTTTTTTTGGTTTTTTTTTTTTTTTTTTTACTATCATCATCATTATCGTTCTTATTGTTATTATTATTATTATTATTATTATTATTATTATTATTATTATTATTATAGTTATTGTCATTGATTATTAGAACGTAATCTTTAGGAATATATTATCTCTTGATTGTTTTATGATTAAGCGATAACATATATATATATATATATATATATATATTTACATATATAAAAAAAAAACCAATAAAAAAATAATAATAACTTTTAAAATGTTAATCACAGTTATAGCGATAATTGAAGAAGAATAAAGAAAGGACAAAAAAACAGAAAATAAAAAGAAAGAAAAAAGAAAAACAAAGAATTTGATCATTTAAAAAATCCTCGGTAATTAATTTCTTTGTTAAAACTTGTCTCCATCGTTTATCATACGTCATTGAGTATTCACATTGAAAAAGTTTCATCGTTCATCTACATATACATATATATATATACATACATACATACATACATACATACATATTTATATATACACACACACATACACATACACAGCACACACATATATATACATAGGTATGAATGTATGCAAATTGTGACATTAGATTTGAATAAAAATGTTTTATTTCACTCTAAGAGATTTTAATGAAGCTTCATAGCAATTGTAGAAGGATTCATCGTTATTTGCGAGACTCGTTTTTACGATCCCACGCTACGACTACGACATTTTCTCTCTCTCTTTCTTTTTCTGTCTCTGTTCTCTTACACGAGCACAGGTAAAACGTACAAGCGTACGTACATGCATACTTACATTTATAAATACATACACGTATAAAGAGAGACTATTGTGGACTTGTCCAGGTCGCGTGTCACGGCCAACCTGACAATTTCACCTTTAATCGAGAATGTGAGATTATTAACTGTGTAGATGGTAAAAAATAGAATGTATTAACGTAAGAAATATATACATACATACATACACACGCACACACACACGCACACACACACACACACACACATATACATATATATATGTAATCTAAAAATTAAGAAACTCTGAAGGGATCGATCGTAGAACACGCTTGCTTCGTCGTTATATAGAAGCTTACACGCACACATACATACATCGTCGTGTTAGTAGTACCTCGTATTTACGATATTAAATAGATTTCGCTAAAAGCTTTTAGTCGATGGATACGTTTATACATATATACGTACATATATACATACATATATATATATATATATATATATATATGTATGTACATTTATATAGATAGATAGATACGTCATATGACGTTTATACGTGCCAGCGAGTGTACGTATAAGGCATTAAAAAATAGGAAAAAGGAGGAAAGGAGAAAATAAAATAAATAAATAAATAAATAAATAAATAAATAAATAAATAATGCAAAAAGGGGAAAAGAATGAATAGGGTAGAAAATAAAAAATGACCGACTTCATAAGAGTCGTTCGTTGTTGTACACGTAATTCGTGGAACGAAGTTTAATTGAGTCTGCTTTTTCTATGTTTCCTTTCTCTCTCTCTCTCTCTCTCTCTCTCTCTCTCTCTCTCTCTTTTTTATCATAATTTTTTCTTCCCTCTCTTTTTGCCACTTTCAAATTAATTAGTTAGAATCGTCGACGCTGACGACTCTCATGGCGTAGTTAACGTTGAAAATTTCGAGCACGTACCTTTCCACGATCGTTATTCACACACGTGTGTGTGTGTGTGTGTGTGCGTGCGCGCGCGCGCGCGTGTGTGTGGACGTGTATGCGACTATGAAAAATCTTGTCGAGTTTCGTAATATTAATACTCTGTCAGAGGGGGACCGAGAAAGTCCCTGGGTAGAGGAACAAAACGAAAGAAGAAAGAAAGAAAAAAGAAACAAATAAAAAACGCGCAAAATAAAACAAAAAACAAAAGAAAAAAAAAACAGAAAAAAAAAGGAAGGAAAATAATTTTCACCCGGAGATGATTTTGAAAAATCAATTGCCAAACTCTCTTTCGCGAGATTAACTTTCTTTTTTCTTTTTAAGGCTAAATCGTTGCCGTTTTTTCTGTTTTCGGATGTAAAGAAAAAAAAACGAGAGAGAGAGAGAGAGAGAGAGAGAGAGAGAGAAATTGAAGAAGTAATGAAAATTAAAAATCAGGTTCCAACCGAATGTTCTTTATGAAAAAAAAGTCCTCGAATAAGAGCAATCGATATTTCAAATGCGCACAGGAACTTTTGGCCCACCCTGTAAGCTCACACACGCACGCATATATATATATATATATATATATATATATATATATATATATATATATATTTTTTTCTTTTTTTATACATATATTATTTACTTTCTTCCAACGGGCGCGCGCGCGTTTTTCTCTCATTTGTTTTAGCT
Organism: Dolichovespula media; assembly: GCA_911387685.1. Lineage (NCBI taxonomy): Eukaryota > Metazoa > Arthropoda > Insecta > Hymenoptera > Vespidae > Dolichovespula > Dolichovespula media. The sequence goes on along the minus strand of OU426855.1, from coordinate 7,933,268 downwards.
TCTTCGTCTTCTTGAACTTCCGCTCGGAAATTGCTCAACGTTATAAACTGAAAACTCTCTCGTAAAATTACGAGTAACTATCATCCATCCTTCTCTCTCTCTCTCTCTCTCTCTCTCTCTCTCTCTCTCTCTCTCTCTCTCTCTCTCTCTCTCTCTCTTTCACAACGGCAATTGAAATCCTTTCCTATTATCGACTTCGAGCTATACGATTTGCAGGTCGATTATCTTGTGCGCGCACGATCAACGCGAAGCATCTATATCTATCTATCTATCTATCTATCTATATCTAAATCTTTCTCTCTCTCTCTCTCTCTCTCTCTATTTCTCTCTCTCTCTCTCCATTTCTCTCTCTCTCTCTCTCTCTCTCTCTCTCTCTCTCTCTCCCTCTCTGTCTTTCTTTCATCTTTTTATTTCGATAAGAGTATCGACATTCCCTGCGCTTCTCTCGTTAATTGGATGTTAGAAAAATGCAAAAGATAGAAAAAGATGGATAAAGAGATAGAAATAGACATAGAAAGAGAGAGAGAGAGAGAGAGAGAGAGAGAGAGAGATACTCCGTAATTTCGTTCTTACACGCTCACGAACGAACGAACGAACGAACGAACGAACGAACGAACGAATAAGATGATTCCATCGCGGTAAAAATTATTTTAACGTTTTAACGCAATGTGCAGCAAGTAATTGTTGAAAGAAAAATAAAAAGAAAAGAGTAGAAGGGTAAAAAAAAATAGCGATAAAAAATGAAATAGGGGGGCGTGG
>OU426855.1:7917509-7925009 GCA_911387685.1 Dolichovespula media | reverse complement strand
TAGTATCGAGTATCGTGTAATCTCTGTAATTCCACGATATAATCGCTTTGAGAATTATATTTTCGATCGAGAGAGAGAGAGAGAGAGAGAGAGAGAGAGAGAGAAGAATGATAACAATTTATGCCTGTACATGTGTATATATAAAAATATTTGAGATATTTTATTAATTATTCTCTCGTCAAGATATTCTCCCGTCATAAAATTAATTCTTCATTCGTTTTCTTTTTTTAATTTCACATTTATTTTTTCCTTTTTCTTTTCTCTTTTTTTTTTTTTTTTTTTTTTCTTTTTTGATTATATTCGATGCAGTATGAAACACATACGTGTATACCTATTATGCATGCTGTAGGTTATATTAACCCCTTTCCGTGTGTGTGTGTGTGTGTGAGTGTGTGTGGATTAATTTATATCGAGTTTTATTATGGCGCGCAACAAAATTTCAAAGACAAGATGACACATCGAAATAAATTCTTTTGTAATCGCCCTCGTTCGTATATGTACGTGTTTCTTTCTTTTTTTTCTCTTCTTGTTTTATTTTCATTTCATTTGAAAGATAAAAAAAAAATATATATATATATATATATATATATATATAAAAGAAAAAGAAGGATGATATTATTATATAAGAAATTAATGTTATCCAACGAGAAAAAAAATAAGACGATTCTCGTGTTGTTCTTCGAGTTTTATTGGGAAGGTAACAAAAAGGGCGATACAAGAACAAACAAACAAACAAGCAAACAAACAAAAGAAAGAAAGAAAGGGATAAAATAATTGAATTACGTAGGATCAATTTGATACGCCTGGCAAAAGGAAGAAAGGAGGGAGAAACAAGAAAAAAAGAGAAAAAAAAGCGGAAAAAGAAATAGAAAAAGAGAAATAAATAAAGGAAGAGAAAACGATTGCAATACCCACGTCGTCTGATACAAAGGGAAAAGAAGAAGAAGAAAAAAAAGAGAGAGAGAGAGAGAGAGAGAGAGAGAGAGAGAGCAGAAAAAAGAGCAGAAAAAAAATAAAAACCAAAAAAAGAAACGTACGAACGAACCCCTCCGTTCCTGTCCGCATGTGTGACACCAAATATCGTGTACTCGCGTTTTATCGTGCGACACTATCGAGCGAGAAATGGGAAAAGAATTAACCGAAAAGAAGAAAGGAGTTAAAAAAAAAAAAAACAATAAAAGAGAGAGAGAGAGAGAGAGAGAGAGAAACGTACTTGATAAACGACGAGAGAAATTGAATGGGGTTACGTGACGTATATACTACATACGGAATGCTTACATATATATATATATATATATATATATATATATATATATATATATATATATATATATATATAAATAACGTACGAAGGACGTGAAGGCATTAGAATGGTGTGTGTATGCGTTAAATCGGATGCATTTGGTTACAGTTTATTTGATTAAAAAGAAAGAGAGAGGAGGGAAAGAAAGAAGAAAAGAAAAAAAAAGAAAGAGAGAGAGAGAGAGAGAGAAGATCCGTTTGGTATCTCATGTTAATAGCGAGCGGTGGAAAGCTTCTATGGGTTGTGTTATGGTGGCGATGGCGATGGCGATGGTGATGATGGTGATGATGGAGGGGAGCGATGACGTTGGCTGTGGATGGGTAGAGGGAGGGGGGATGGTAGTTGTGATAGCGATGGTGTGGTAGTGATGGTGATTGTGGGAGAGGGAGGGTAAGAAGAAAGGAGAATACAAATAATATAAAATTAGAAGTAATGAGAAGGGATTACGTTCTCTTCTTCTTCTTCATATTCTTCTTCATATTCTTCTTCATCTTCTTCATCTTCATCTTCATCTTCATCTTCTTCATCTTCTTCTTCCTCCTCTACTCGAATGCGAAGATAATAACGTAAGTATGAGGTCTGTTCGATGAAGCAACGTGCGCTGCATCTCCTTCTCTCTCTTTCTCTCTCTCACTCTCTCACTCTCTCTCTCTCTCTCTCTCTCTCTCTCTCTCTCTCTCTCTCTCTCACTCACTCTCTAGGTCTCTATCTTTATCTCTATCTCTCCATCTCTTTTTTTCTTTACTTTCGCGATCGAAGATCGTAGAGAGGACTATCATTACGACTACCTGCCTGTGTTTGAAGAATTTTTCGTTTGTTTTACGATATACTCTTTACAAAGTCGATTGTTATTGCCATTTTAAATATCCTCTCTATGTGTCTCTCTCTATCTCTCCCGTATTGCGAAAGATTATCGTCTCGTTATTGTTTATTCCTATTTATTTATTTTTCATTAATTTATTTTATCCCATTTTATCTTATTTCATTTTCTTTCACATTATTTTATTTTAATTTATCTTATAATCTTTACTTTTCTTTTTCCGCTTTGTTTTCTTTTCCTTCTTCTTTTCATTATTACAATTTCATTCTTTCTTTCTTTCTTTCCTTCTTTATCTTCGTTCGTTCGTTTTCCTTATTATTCACAATGTCGCGTTATCATTCGACGCAAACAAACTGCGTTTGCGTATGCGTCATTTTATCGGGAGCTGTTCAAAAAGAGAGAGAAAAAAGAAAAAGAAAAAAAAAAGAAAAAAAGCAAAAGAAAAAGAGAGAAATAAAGGAGCGAGCGGCAGGGGGAGGGGAGGGGGAGTGTAGTATAACGTACGCCAGTTTATATTAAATTCGAGGGTGATTTGGATAATGCGCGAGGGAAAAGGTTTTTTGTCTTTTACCGTGAAAAAATTGTTTTTTTCCCTCTCTCTCTCTCTCTCTCTCTCTCTCTCCCCTCTCTTTCTTTTCTTTTCCTCTCCCTTCCTTTTTCTTCCACTACGAAAGACGTGGATCCTTATGTCGTCGAAATAAGTACGCTATGTCTATGAGAGTAATGGTGGTATTAGTAAATAGCAGTAGTATATTTCCTGTTTCGCTGGATGATATTATTATGTTCGAAATGTCGGACGTAATGTACTGCTACTTAACATGCACGAATCGCAGGAATAGAGGGGAGACTTCTTTGTCAAGAACACACACACACACACACACATTATATATATATATATATATATATATCTACTGATGCGTAGACCTAAGTGCTTTTATTATTCTATTACTTTTTATTACTAAACACGATGTATTAACCGTATACATACATACATACATACACATAAGTATATATATATATATATATATATATATATATATATATATAAATGTATATAAATGTATGTATGTACACCAGTTCGATGATTGAAGAAAAAATAATTCGTGTACACGCGAATAAAGAAGAGAAAGGAAATATAGAAATGAAGTGAAGGATACCCCCCCCTCAAAAAAAAAAAAAGAAAAAGAAAATTAATTTCAATTCGTCATAAATATAACAAGTGCATTGAATCTACTTTACGAAATATAAATGATTCGTATCGACTATGGCCAACGATCCTTCGCAATTCTTTAAGAGATCGAATGAAACGTCTACGACCGACGAAAAAGGAAAAAGAAAAAATAAGAAAGGAAAGAAAAAAGAGAGAGAGAGAAAGAGAGAGAGAGAGAGAGAGATGAAAAAAAGAAGGGACGTTAAGGACACAAAGGGAAAACAAAGTGGGGGAGAGAAAGAATGGGGTTGGGAGAGGGATGGGCGAGGAGGGGTGAAGGGGGAGGGGGCAATGGTAGGGGGGTGAGGGGACTGGGGATGAAGTAGGGACGAGATGAAAACCGGTTGTCCCTTTGTCGAGAGAGAGATAAAGATAGATATAAAAGTGTACATATATATATATATATATATATATATATATATATATATATATATATATATAGAGAGAGAGAGAGAGAGAGAGGGAGAGGGAGAGACGAAGCGAGTTACTTCGATTTGCAGGATGCATCCAAGTGTACCAACTTAACTCTTGGACTTAACTAGTTCGGATAACTTAAGCTCGTGCTCTAAACAAGCCGAGGATTAGGAGAAGGTCGCTAACGTTAGTACCGGGTGCGCGGGTGATATAGGTATATGGGGGTGTATATGGTTGTATGGGTAGGTGTACGTAGATACGTCAGCTCGCGCGCAACGATCTCTTCTATAGAACACACCCCTCCCCCGCCCTCCTACGTCCCAGCCCCCGTTCTTCTTATACTCTCAAGATCGCACTCGGCTTCTGTGGAGCTTCAAATTAAATCGTTTTGCTCGCCTAAACATACTCTCATTGTCTCGTGTTCGAGAACCAAACGGAAATCCAAAAGGCAATCCAGGGTGGTTCCATCGATATTATTTTCTCGTACGTTTTTTTTTTGGGTGGTGGGGGTGGGGGTGGGGGGAGGCGGAATCGAACGATGAAGCTAAAGACGATGGATTTTTGTTTTTTGCCCATATCGATATTTGGAATTTCTTTTCTTACTTTTTTTCTTCTTTTTTTTTTTTTTTCTTTTCATCGGAAACCATAAAACAATTTGTAACGTATCTTTTTATTTTTCTTTTTTTTTTTTTTTTTTTGGAATTGCAGCGATATTTCCATTTATTTGAATATATATATATATATATATTATTACATATTAAAACAATATATAATATAAATCACGTTCATTCGCAGTGCGTCGATAGATAAGATTTTTAATAAGTAGATCGAATGATTTTTTTTTTGCATTTATTCATTTATATATTGATTTAAATTTCTTTGTTTAAATTTAATACACGATTATTGTCGTCATCGCTTTTGAGTAAACGTTCCTTCTCCATCTCTTTTTCTCTCTCTCTCTCTCTCTCTCTCTCTCTCTCTTTCTCTCTTTCTCTCTTTTCTGTCCTTATCTTCTCATTAAATATTCTACTCCAAGGAATAATATATATGTATGCACTCTGAGATTATAACGAGGTAAGTGTGTTATTGTTGCATTTCAAAGGATATTAAAGTAAACGACGTACAAGTACTCGTACTCGCTTTGTATCCTGACCCCGAAGGCTATTCATAAATTCGAAAATAATTAACAAAGTCTTGAGATGAGAGAGAAGAAAGATGGGTGGAAAGGAGAAACGGAAAGAGAGTTCGAAGTTCGAAGTTCGTAATAGTTACAAAGGAATTCGAGATTAGATATGTTTTATGAAATCGACGTAGCGATTAAGCGTTTTAAATATATATACACACACACACACACACACACACACACACATGCACGCACGCATACACACAAACACATACTTTTGAAACTTTTAGAAAAGTTTTGATATGAAAAGAAGGAATAGTAAAATTGTTATATTCGAAATTTCTTTCAAAAGATTATAATACATCACGAGAAAGAGAGGGAGAGAGAGAGGGAAGGAGAAAGAAATAGAAAAGGAATGTAATATATATATATATATATATATATATATATATATATATATATATATCCTCGTTAAAGAATTTTTAATACGAAGAAAAGAAATGAATTAGCATATAATAAAGAGAATATGTATATTAGTGTATACCATATATATATATATATATATATATAGTGGTAGATGAAATAGATAAAAGCAATGTCGGAATTTTCAATTTAAAAAATATTATTCATATATGTATATATATATATATATATATATATATATATATAAGAATTACTAAAAGTTTCCAATCAATGAATACTACACGATATTATTTTGTATTTCCACAAATAGAATAAAATACTCGATATTGGCAAATATTAAAAAAGAATAAAAGAAAGTAAAAAGAAACAAGAATTCCACGCGACCATATATATACATACATATATATATGTACGTTTTACAAAAATAAAAAGAAAAATAATAGTACCGCGTCGTTATTTACGCTTAGATATTAAGATGTTGGAGATATTTTCGATTAGACAAAAAAAAAACAAAAAAAAGATTTAAAAAATACTAGCTTTTGTTTATTTAAATACGTACGTGGTGTGAATCGCTGTATATAAAAAAAAAAAAAGAAAAAGAAAAAGAAGAAAAAGAAGAAAAAAAAGAGAGAGAAGAAAAGATACAAATGAAAAAGAAACAAGAGAAAAAAAAAATTTACCGACATCGCACTGCCGTAGGCTAATCGATGAAAAAAGAGAAGAAAGAGAAGAAGAAGAAGAAGAAGAAAAAGAAGAAATAGAAGAAAAGAAATGGTAAGGAAGAAATAGAAGAAAAAAAAACAGAAATGGTAGAAAGAAATAGGAAGAAATAAATAGAAAAAAATATTCGAGTTATCTCGCTTTACGAATTCCTCTCGTTTAATCGAAAAAAAAAAAAAAAAAAAAGGTGGAGTCACGGGGGTTGTGCGGTAGGGGAGGAGAGTGGGAGTAGGTGGAGGGGGTGAAGAGGAGGTTGGGGTTGGGGGGTATCGGAACGAATTCATTCGTGAAGGTGGGAACTACTTTTGAAAACTGGTTCTTCGATCGCCTTTTAAAACTGAATATATAAAATGTCCGAGATTCTTTGACGGGCTGGCGTGCTGTGGTACGTGGGGGTATGAGGGGGTGGGATGGGTTGGAGCGAGGAGAGGGGAGGAGGCGGGTGGGGAAGCTCATTATATCATCCCATACAATACTTATCAATGATACTTAATATACCGTGGTAAATATATATTTCACGTGAAACGGCGACAAATATATTACTATGACTACGGGACTATGGCTATGAGACGACTATGGCTATGAGACTATGGTTGTGACTAACGACGACTACGACGACTACAGAAAATTACGGCTACGACTACGGCTATGACTACGAAGACGACGACAATTCCGCCGGAGAAAATTTATTCTCATTAATTACAGTTGTAAGTAATAAACGCTTAAAATATAGAACGCGAATGATTAAGACTTATTACTTTGAACTCTCTAAGACGTAGAAGAAGAGGAGGAGGAGGAGGAGGAGGAGGAGGAAGACGAGGAAGAAGAAGAAGAAGAATCGACTTTTATCTAATCTCCTTGTTAATTTCACAAGTGCACTCAAAGAATTTAGTTCTGTCGTTATAGACGAAATAAATGAGAGTGAGAGAGAGAGAGAGAGAGAGAGAGATAGATAGATAGATAGATAGAAATAATGATAGTAAAAAGACTATATATTATAGATATCTATATAAATATTATCTATAAGTATATAATACATACATACATAAATATATATATATATATATATGTTTAGATATTTACGTGTTTCATGTCGGAACAATCTTGAACCTGTTATCCGAGGTCACGAAGAGCTTTTTATCGCGATTCCTCTCTTATCATTTCGAAAGCCTCTCCTCTCTCTCTCTCTGTCTCTCTCTATCTATCTATCTCTATCTCCTATTTCTCTCTCTCTCTCTATCTATCTATCTCTATCTCCTATTTCTCTCTCTCTCTCTCTCTCTCTCTCTATCTATCTATCTCTATCTCCTATTTCTCTCTCTCTCTCTCTCTCTCTCTATCTATCTATCTCTATCTCCTATTTCTCTCTCTCTCTCTCTCTCTCTCTCTCTCTCTCTCTCCTACGTCTATCTATTTCTATCACTCTTCTACTCTCTTCTTTGCCGCCTCCTCCACTCATCTTTCTTCTGACCCCGTACCCCCTTCTC
>OU426855.1:7907509-7912509 GCA_911387685.1 Dolichovespula media | reverse complement strand
AAGGTGCTTTTGTTTAACGATAAAGAATACATTTAAAAAAAGAAAAAAAAACCAAATAAAAAAAAAGCAACAAAAGAGGAAGAATAAAAGAGAGAGAGAGAGAGAGGAGGGGGGAAAAAGGGAGAAATAATAATGTTAAGATAACGTTTGAAAAATTGTTATTTCAATCGAACGTATCTATATTTGTTCGTTCCTTTCATTCGTCATTATCGTGAGCACGTTAAATCGTAGAATAGAAACAAAAAAAAAACAAGAAAAAAAGAGAAAAGAGGGAAAAAATAGAGATAGAATGTCGAGCAGAATAAACTCACTTGGTCGAATTAGTAATGGAGTTTGACTCATGCGAATGAATGAGTCATCACCTACACCGATAATCTATATATATATATATTTGTGTGCATATATATATACACGTATACATATACATGTATATATATATATATATATATTTTATTATAGATGTATATGTATATGTATATATATACATGTATGCACACAAGTATAAACAATAAACGTTCGTTTATTATACGAACAAAAAAATTTTGTCGCGTATAACAAAGGCTTTATACTGTTTAACAATAATAATTAACGTATATAATAACACGAAAGGCTCTGAATGGTTGACTGGTTGACTCCGGGAGGGGTAGGGGGTGGTGATGGTTGGTTGAACTCGTTGGTAACGTTGCTTTCGACAAAATAATAAATGAATAGATTTCTCGCCCGTCGTCGTTCTCACGATTTTTGATTTTACCTCGGGTTAGTTTAAAAAGCAACAGGTTGAATTGCGGTCGCTTATTAAAGGCGGCACCTTCTATGCGTGTAACTAACACGCATATATGCGTACGTATGTATAACTACATACATGTGTACTTATGTGTATATATATGTGTGTGTGCGTGTGTATTTGTATGTATGTATGGATTATAGCAATGAGATCATCGATGGCTATCGATATAACACTTCTTTTAGAAATGTATATACTTTTAAATAAAATGAATTTATCTTCCTTCTTATTTTTATGCTCTCATTCGATACGCACGGTAAATACAATATCTTTGGTAGAAAAAAATGATTGACGTGATGATAATTAAAAAAAATATAAAAAATAAATGAAAGGAACAGGAAAAAAGAAGGAGGGATATATATATATATATATATATATATATATATATAAGAGACGAAGAAAAAAGAAAAGAAAAGAAAAGAAAAAATTTAACATTATCGATAATAAATGTGAGTCGAGGGATTTTGATGAATAATAACGAATATTTATTTTCTGATAAGTATCTATATTGTTTTAATAAAATTGATCGGAACATTCGCGATCACATTACATGTATGTATGTATATATGTATGTATGTATGTATGTATGTATGTATGTATGTATGTATGTATGTATGTATGTATGTATGTATGTATATACGTGTTGACGAAATTAAAAGTGTGCGTTGATGAATATTTTTGATGCGTCCATGATCGTTACGAAAAAAAAGAAAAGAAAAATAAACCAAAACAAGAGAAAGGGTGGGAACAAGAGGAAGGAAATCATATCGTGAATAATAGTAATTAAAACAATAAATAAATCCATAAAAAAAAGAAAAAAAATAAGTAAGCTAATCGAAAGATTATAATTAATGACGAATACTTATTTTATCGATAAGTATCGATGTCTCTTATTGAATTAATAATTAGTCTTCGTAATCATTGTACATAAATAAATACATACGTACGTACGTACGTTTATATATATATATATATATAGATACACACACACACACACATATATTACATATATAGATAGATCAATATCGTGTTTTACGCCAATGGCAGTGATTCTACGCTGATGAACGAACGACTGTAGTCATCATCTTTTTCAATTTTGTTTTCTTCTTCTTCCTCTTCTTCGTCTTCATCTTCATCTTCATCTTCGTCTTCGTCTTCGTCTTCGTCTTCGTATTTTTTTTTTCTTTTTCTTTTTCTTTTTATTCCTCTTCTTGGTACATTACAACGCGAATGAGTTCATTGATGCGAGACGCGTGATGTAAATCCAAACAGGGCGTGACATCACGAAAACATCCTTTCCTCGCGTACTCCGATCGGACCACTCTCTCTCTCTCTCTCTCTCTCTCTCTCTTTTTCTCTCTCTATCTCTCATCTCTTTTCCTTCGTTTTTCGATTATCCCTATATACACATGATACACACATATGTGTGCATATATATATATATGCATACACCCACACACACACATATATATGTGCATACACACACATATATGTGCATATATATATATATATATATAGAGAGAGAGAGAGAACGAGAGAGAGTAGAATACACACACGAATGTGCATCTCGAAATGTCGAACAATCCACGCATTGTGTTAGCACGTGCTTCGCGGGAGAAGTCGTCATTTCTAACGGTAAAGTTCGATGATCCCTTTTTAGAATTTTCTATTTTTTTTTTTTCATTTTTCGTCTTTTTCTCTTACTTTGTTTCTATTTTTTATATTTATATATATATATATATATTTTTTTTGTTTTATACATTTTTGTTTCTTATATGAATACTTGTATGTTTCGTGTTTCCATTTTTTACATTTATATACGTATGTATGTATATGTGTACATATATATATTATATATATATGTGTGTATATAAAAAAAAAAGAAGAAAAAAATCTCCTTTTCCACCCTTCTTCGTTTATTTATTTATATTTTTACTTTACTACCTTTTTTTCCGTTTTGTTTCTGTTTTTTTTTTTTTTTATTTTTCTTTTTTACCCCTCCATCCCCTTTTCTCCCGTTAATTTATTTTAATACACCTATATATCGTATCGGTGGGAAAAAGGGTGAGGGGGCAGGGGGTAAAGGCAGGGATAGGAATGGAGTGGGAGAGGAGGGATAGATGCGAAGAGAGGAGAGAGACGGTGGAGCTGGGGGAAGGGGGCAGGGAGAGAGAATCAATAAGAGTAAGGTAATGTCGACATTTTTAATACCGGGTCGGCCGAAAGTCCCTAAGTGATTTTAAAAATCAATTACTCTTTCACAAGATCTTCTTTTTTGTTGTCGTCCTCTCTCTCTCTCTCTCTCTCTCTCTCTCTCTCGCTCTTTCTTTTTTTATTTCTCCACGACCATTCGGAATGAAAAAATTGGGAAGCCTGATGAGAACTCTTTCGACCGAAAAAAAAAAAAAAAAAAAAAAGAAAAAAGAAAGGAAGGAAGGAAAGCAAAATATCACTCGTAGAAATGAAACGTTAAATCGTACGGGAAGGGTGATTTTATTAATCGACTTTTATGGAGTCCAACTTTGAAACTTTATTTCCTTTTCTCTTTTTTTTTCTATTTTTTTTTTTTATTTTTTATTTTTTTTTTTTCATTTTGATTCGTCGGCCATCAACCAAAGATGTCGATCGTTGCGACGTAAAATCGATTTGGTTGTTACTAATCGACCGTATATATGTTTTTTTACCGGTTCGTTTCGATGAATTAAGAGAAGGAAAAAAAAAAAGAAAAGAGAGAGAAGAAGATGAAGAAGACGAAAATGAAGAAGTAGATGAAGAGGAGAAAGAGGTAGTTGACGAGAAGAGAAAAAAGAAATGGTCGGAAAGAGGAAGGAAGGTAAAATGAAATGAAGGGTTGGGCGGAGGGGTGGTCGCGCGGGAAAAAAAACATGAAGAAAAGGAAAAAGAAACGAAGCGAAACGAAGCGATTTTAAAAAGAATCGATCGGTGGTATCCCTGGACGAAGAAGTGTCCTTTCTCTCTCTCTCTCTCTCTCTCTCTCTCTCTCTCTCTCTCTCTCTCTCTCTCTCTCTCTCTCTCTCTCTCTCTCTCTCTCATGTTTGTCCCACTGGTAAGAGAGAACACGACGAAAGTGATCGATAATAATAAAGGGGCTTTTAAAGGGGGCCGATCGTTAAACGTTACGCCACTACTTCTCTCTCTCTCTCTCTCTCTGTCTTTCTCTCTGTCTCTGTCTCTCTCTTCGCGCGTGCCTCACAAGAGAGTTACTTTCCATACGGTTCTAGCTCGCTTTCTCCTACTAGCGTATGTATAGCGCTATTTCATTTCATTCCTAGCGCGTTAAACGTTCCGAGTTTAGTTTTATGAAATAGAATTACTATACATGGGTATTAACTTACGTTTGCTTGGTATTTCTCTCTCTCTCTCTCTTTTTTTTTTTTCGTTTTTTTCATTATCATTCGATTTCCTTCTGTTTTTTTTTATTTTTTTCTTTTTTTTTTTTTTTTTTTTTCTTTCTTTAATTCAATTTAATTACTCTTCTCCTTTTGTTGGCGCGTGTTCCTTCTTTTTTCACTTTTTCGATCGATCAAAGCGTGTTTTAAATTCTTGAGTTTCGAAATGAAGGAAAAAAAGAGAGAGAGAGATATATATATATGTGTATATATATATATATATATATAGGGGGTGGAGAGAGGTAAGGAGAAAGAAGGAAATATTTTGGTATCAAAGTCGAAAAGAGAGAGATAGAAAGAGACAGACGAAGAAAGAGAGAGAGAGAGAGAGAGAGAGGATGGGATAAAGAGCGAGAGAGAGAGAGAGAGAGAGAAAGAGAGAGAGAGAGAAAGAGAGAGAGACGGTTTTAGCGGATATTACACATGAATGAGATTACATCAATACATAAACTGTTAACGATATGCTACCAATGGTCAAACGAATAGGTATTGAACAGTTGCCAATAACCAATGGGTTATCTTTCGCTTTGATATTCGCATAATATGCAAAGTGGCTTGTTCCGAAATACCGAATAACACGACATAAACTATCCTCGATCGCGATTATACTCGAATACTCTCGATCTATCTCTATCTCTATCTCTCTCTATCTCTCTCTCTCTCTCTCTCTCTCTCTCTCTCTCTCTCTCTCGCTCTTTATCCCATCCTCTCTCTCTCTCTCTCTCTCCGACTCTCTCTCTATCTCTATCTCTATCTCTATCTCTATCTCTCTCTCTCTCTCTCTCTCTCTCTCTCTCTCTCTCTCT
>OU426855.1:7892509-7897509 GCA_911387685.1 Dolichovespula media | reverse complement strand
TGCATGAATGCGTGCATGTTGCACGTATGTCTCTCTCTCTCCTCTCTCTCTCTCTCTCTCTCTCTCTCTCTCTCTCTCTTCTCTCTCTCTCTCTCTCTGTAGGATAGGAGGGTAATGTACGTATATGCGTCTGTCTGTCTGCTGCTGTCTCTCTCTCTCTCTCTCTCTCTCTCTCTCTCTCTCCCCTCTTTCTCTCGCTTGTTTGTGCGTGTGTATGTATTTGGTGTATGTATGGTGTTATATAGTAGTGGGTTGTTGCCTGTCCGAGGGCAAGCTCGAAACAACAAAACCGATTGTCTGGCTCCTATCTGGAATGAGAATCGAGCTGCTCGACTGCTTTCTCGTAGCCGTCGCTCCCACGTTAACTCGTTACGAAGCCTCAGCGATTAATAAAACACGTCGTAGGATTTGTTTAAAACTAGTATGTATCTATATATCTCGACGGTTTAACCACGTTCATACGGTATTATACTACATTTTTATTCGAAATATTCATCCCTCCCGATTGGCTTATATATTTCGTCCCTTTTTATTCCTTTTCATTTTCCATTTATTTATTTCGTTGTTGTCATTGTTGTTGTTTCGTTTCGTTTCGTTTCGTTTCGTTTCATTTCGTTTCGTTTCGTTTCGTTTCGTTTTCGAGCGAACTTCTTTTATCGGCACTTTTTGAAACAATTCGTTTTTTTTTTAATCAGTATTCCTTTTTATTTATGTATGTATTTATTTATTTATTAATTATTTATTTATTTATTTATTTATTTATTTATTTATGTAATGACAAGATATTTTGTGATATATCGTCGTTTCAACTCTTGCGCATAGTTTCGTTACGTAATCTTTATAATAGGAAATATCTTTGCTTAACACTCGAATGGTTATGTCTTTTTTCTTTCTTCCTTTTTTTTTTCTTCGAAATTACGACATATAATTGTACTTTTCTTTTCTTTTTTTTTTTTTTTTTTTTTTATTTCTTTTTCTTCTTTTTTACACGCTCATACACATTTGTGTGCTCAATTAACAAGAAAATATGAGAATCGCGGCTTTTGACATAATTTCTAAGGAGAGAAAGAGAGAGAGAGAGAGAGAGAGAGAGAGAGAGAGAGAGTCCAATATATAGATTGCATCGGAAGGGATAATTTTTAAGGAGATTCTAATTTTTGAAACGACGCAATTCATTTTTTTTTCCTTTTTATTTTTTTTACATCTCTTTTTCTTTTTGGTCTAACAAAAACGTTCGATATTATATCTTTTTTCCCCTCTTTCTTCTTTTATTTATTTTATTCTTTCCTTTTTTTTTTTGATTTTGTAATTTCTGTTACAACCCCGTCATACGCACTCCCCTAACATTTTCAAACGAAGCGTGAAATCCTCTTAAAAATTTTTATCATTACAATTGAGAGCCATGACAAGCGAAAGATTTTTTTTTTCTTATTATATATATATATATATATATATACATACATAGATGAATACTCTTGCTCTCCCTTCTGCCTCCCCCCCCCACGTTTTTCCGTCTCCCATATACAAACTTATCCCTCCGCGCTTGTACTAACAATTTAAATATATTATTTCTCACAGAATAATATCGTATGGTGGATAACCAAACCCATAGGGTCTCTCTCTAGTGAATTAAAACTCGAGAACGAGTTCTTCTCCCCCTTTCTCCTGTTTTACCCCGTTTTCTCCCCTTTGCTTTTACCCCCTGTTTTAACCCTGCTTTATCCCTGCTTTATCCCTGCTTTAACCCTCTCATCATTTTCCGTTGTACAAATCCCTTCGTCATGTTTCTGCGTGTGCGCGTGCGCGCGTGTGCGCATGCGCGTATGCGCGCGCATACAGATGTACCGATTCATACATATATGTAATATATGTGTATATATATATATATGTGTGTGTATATACACATAATTGAACTTAGAAATTATCCCTAATTCGTTCGCATTCCTCGTTGACTTCATTAGTGACATTTGCAAGCTTTATTGATGTTAAAGATATTTTTAATATACTATTATTAACTTTTAATAAGGTAAAAGGAAATTTCTTTTTTAAATTAAATTCAATAACGATAAAATCCGAAGGATTGTTACTAAAGATACATACATGCATACATATATACGTGTATATATATGTGTGTAATATATAAAACTGATTTATTACATGGCTTATAGTTTTTAAATGGCGTCTCGTATAATTGGACGTCAAATAAAAGAAAATTGAGATATTGCATAATTATCCAACGGTTAAATTAGGAAAGTAGACGGAAGAGAAGAAGGGGTGGGAGGAGTGCGATGAGTGATATGATAATTATTAAAATTTCTTTTTCTTTTTTTTCTGTTTCGTCTTTTTTTTGCCATAAGTTTTAGGTATTTTAATTAATCTGTCTCTCTCTTTCTCTCTGTTCTTTATATATATATATATATATAATAAATATAAAAATAATATATATAATAAATCACACGGCCTCATAATAATATTATCACCGTATAATGTACAACTATATATATATATATATATATATATATATATATATATATATATATATATATATATACGGTGATAATATTATTATGAGGCCGTGTGATTTATTCGAGATCGAAAGAGTTACATGTAAAATACTTTTAATAGGTGTAGTATCATTCGTTCCCACCCTCCCCCGCCCCTTAAGTTTCCTTCGGGCATACATTCAGCGTGCGTTCGTTGTCATGGAGTTATATTTTCGACGGGGGGAAAAAAGAAAAGATTGAATTAAATGAAATTAAATAACATTCGATTATACATCGTACATCTCTCGTATTGAAATTCGACGGTGAGATTTTTTGCGCAATTGGATATTTTTGATCAATCCCCATTTTCCCGACTTCGTTGTATTAATTACGAACGGGGGAAAAAAAAAAAAAGAGAAGAGAAAGGTCAGAGAAGGGCGGAGAAAAAAAGAAGGGAATATTACATTGAACGGCCGTCAAAATTTTGTTAGTGTGCGGTGTTAGTGTTTTTACGCGTTAAACTCGAATAACGTGGTATATTAAAATATAATGGCCGGTGTTACAAAATGAAAAGTAATATCGGGTAGAGATTCTCGTTGGAATTAACGAGTAGAGAAAAATGTACGTGGTTTTTTTTTCTGTTTTTTTTTTTTTCGAAGTGAATAGAAGAGAGAGAGAGAGAGAGAGAGAGAGAGAGAGAGAGAGAGAGAGAGCAAAAAAAAGAAGGATTGGTGGGTTGTGGGGTGAGGAGAGCATGGAATCCCTACAACGATGTTTTTAGTATCCTCTAACAACAGCAGGTATAGCTATTAGACCCTTTAAGTTTGGGCTTTCTTGTCCTATCCTTCTCGATCTCACCAAACACACAAATATATATATATATATATATATATATATATGTATGTATATGTGTGTGTGTGTATATATATATATGTGTATGATAAACATAAAACATCATAGTAGACCTTTATTCTCTACTCCAGGTAGTTAACATCTGTCCATCGATCGTTATCCGCCGAGTGATTTTTCTTTGAGGGAAAATGAATTTCATCTCCGTTGAGGCTTTCATTTATAAGACTACGACGAAAGAAAAGAAAAAAAAAAAGGAAAAAAAAAGTAGAAAAAGAAAGGAAGAAAGAAAAAAAAAAGATGAAAAAGAAGAAGAGGAAGAAGAATTTGTTGGACGGGGGAGAAGGGGGAGCAGAGAGAGAGAGAGAGAGAGAGAGAGAGAGAGAGAGAGAGAGAGGAAAAATAATAATAATAATAAAAAGAAGAAGAAATCCTTATTAGTTCGAGCGAATGGTGGTAGAAGGGAAGGAATTCTCTTTGAATTTTTAAGAAGATTTCTCTCGTTTCCTCGATTTATTGTCGTTTATTATTATTATTATTGTTGTTGTTGTTATTGTTATTGGTATTATTATGATTATTATCATAAATATTATCATTACTGGGTATTATTCTTATCGCGGTTGTACTTATTATTATTTTTCTTATTGTTTTGAAGAGTAGTACCCTCGAGCTATTCGACGGAAAGATGGATAAATGGATTTGCTTCGAAGTGTTAGAGAGAGAGAGAGAGAGAAAGAGAGAGAGAGAGAGAGAGAGAGAGAGAGAGAGAGAGAGAGGAAAAGTTTTCGAATAAAAAGTTTGTAAAAGGAGGGATAAAGAAATGAAATCGCATTATGAGTAAATCATTGCTTTGGTAAATAAATCTTTTTTCCTCTTTCCTCGTTTCTCTTCTCTTCTCTTCTGTTTGTTTTTATTATTATTATTATTATTATTATTTTTTTTTTATTTATTCCAAAAAAGAAAAACGGAGAAAGAAATGAAAAAGGAATTAAAAAAAAAAAAAGAAGACAAAGGAACACATATGTAGACATGGGTCACCGTGGTGATGGGGTCGTCGTCTCGATGGAGTGATGTATAATAAAACTAGTTGACTGTTGTGCGTTACGTAGACCTTAAAAAGTCACTAGACTTTTACGAAAAAAGAATCACTAGGTTTCGTAACGATTACGATTGACACCTTTCGTTGAAAGATTTGGGTGTATATATATATATATATATATATTTTTTTTTTTAATCTGCTACCAAGAAAACGCTTAAACGATCGTTATTTTTATTATAACTATATATACACACATATTATACACAGCGCACGCACACACATATATGTACGAGTTTTTTTTTTATACATGCCGTCATATATATTTTTTATGCTTACATGTTTGTATTGTCGATGTGTGTGACGTATCTTTTGAACGCTACACACACACACAAGCGCGCACGCACACATACCCCCCCCACACACACATACCCCCCACACACACACCGAGGGTGAGCCGGTTCGACAAGAGTGTGTGTGTGTGTGTGTGTGTGAGAGAGAGAGAGAAAGAGAGAGAGAGAGAGACAGGCCTTCTTTTGTGTTCAGTTCGTCGTTATTTCTCTTTTGTACGAGAGAATAACATTTTCTTTGATAGCTCCTCTCTCTCTCTCTCTCTCTCTCTCTCTCTCTCT
>OU426855.1:7845472-7865472 GCA_911387685.1 Dolichovespula media | reverse complement strand
CTCTCTCTCTCTCTCTCTCTCTCTCTCTCGTACTTTTTTACTGTGTGTTTTAAATTCTATTTTCAACTTATAAAACAGGAAGGATGAGGCGATCTATTTGAAAATTTAAAAGGACGTTAACTATATTCGTATTGTACGATCCTTTTCCTCGTCATATATATATATATATATACATATGTGTGCGTGTGTGTGTGGGTGTGTATATATATATGTATATATATAAACGTTTAGTACATCAAATATAATGTTTGAATTTACGGTCGAACTTTAATTAAGCATTAGGTGGTGGTTGGTGTGTGCGTGTGTATGTATGTATGCGCGCGCGTTCGTTCGTTCATTCGTTCGTTCGTCTATTCGTCTATTCGTCTATTCGTCGTCATCTACGATTCTAATAGGTAATAGGTAAACTAGGTAAATTCGCAAAGCTCTATTCGAACATATGTACATAGGTGTACACTAATACAACATGGTTGTTACGGTTGTAACCATCAAACGTCCCATCACATAGTTACTCTAAAGGGGTGCGATACGTATTTGAATACGTATCTGAAATGTACTCATTTACCTTTACGCTTATCAATAAGCTATAATGTATCATTCAAAACGCGTTAGTATAATCAACGTGTAGTTCATCTTTCATCATCGTTAACTATTATATCACAAGGTATTCTCGTCGTCGAATTCGTCGAAATTTTTTCTCTCTCTCTCTCTCTCTCTCTTTTTTTTTTTTTTCTTCCTTCATGATCGATCGATCGTTGGTAATCGTTCGTTTGTTCGTTAATTGTTTCGATCGTTCGATCCGTTATATTTCAATATGTAACATATAAACTCCTATATTCATTTTTATCAAAAAGTTTCACTCGGATATTCTGCTAAAAAAAAAAGTAATATATATATATATATATATATATATATATATATATTACGACTAATAATATTTCAATGACAATGCAATATTCTACAAAATAATTTCATTCATTCGTTCGTTCATTCAGTCATTCATTCATTCATTTATTCATTCATTCAATCATTCATACATTCGTTCATTCATTATCGTCGTTCTTGATGGCAATAACCCTCATCCATTACTTTCAACATTTTGATGAATCTCCTAACACGCACACGCACACACAGACAGACAAATACACACGCGCGTAAGCATATTTTTATTTTGATTTTTATTTTTAATACGTACCCCTATCCATATAAATATCGATTAGTCGAGATTACTTGTCCTTCATATTTTTCACCCCACCTCCCCCTCCCCGAAAAGTATGCAGTTTGTCTAGCTTTAAGCATAACCCGTCGTACCGTACAGAGCGTTTTGCGTGCGTGCGTGTGTGTGTGTGTGTGAGAGAGTGAGAAAGAGAGAGATAGAGAGAGATAGAGATAGAGAGATACGATACCGTTGCGTTTACGCTTACGCGTGTACACGCGTACGCGTTGGATTCCTACGGGATTGGAACGAAGTTATGCCCGTCGGCATTGTTGTCGTTCCTCCTGTGTTCCTCCTGTGTGTTCCACGAGATAACATTCCTATGGAACGTGGCCACCACATCGACACCACCACCATCACCACCACCACCATCACTACCACCATTACCACTACCATTGTCACTACACAACAGCATCATATCAGCACAGTCGTCGTTATCGTCATCGTCATCGTCGTCATCGTCATCGTCATCGTCGTCGTCGTCGTCGTCGTCGTCGTCGTCGTCGTCGTCGTCGTCGTCGTCGTCGTCGTCGTCGTCGTCGTCGTTGTCTACGTCGACGTACCAATAGTTAGAAAGAGAAAGATTGATAGAGAGATAGATAGAGAGAGAGAGAGAGGGTGAGAGGGTGAGAGGGATGGGAATAGAGAGAGGATGAGAGAAAGAGATAGAAAACGAACAGAAATGTACGAAATGCCCAGTGTCGATGCTACTACCTACCTATATGAGATATAGAGTCATATATATCCCCCCCCCAACCCACCAACCCACCCTCTCTCTGTCTCATAACTCCAAACTCAGCAGAAGGCTTTACGAGCCTTCGATTTTCCCCAAAATTCCCCGATCGAATTCCTCAAACGGTACTTTCTGCTAATCCCCGCTATGGCTAACGAGCCAAGCTTATTGTAGTTAGATAGTTGGCCCGATCATACATACATACATACATACATACATACATAGATATATACTTACTTGCATACGTACAAGGATGGATAGAGATATCTAAAAGTTTTTCTTTCTTTTTTTTTTTTTTTTTTTTTCATTTTTTCAAGAAAGATCTGTAAGAATTGCCACAATATTTTTGTTCGTTCCGGTCTTATGGGAGCGAAAAAAAAAGAAAAAAAAAAAAGAAAAGAGAAAAGGAACGAAATAAAAGGAGAAAAGAAGGGATAAAAAATAAGAAAGGGGGAAAGGAAAATCGGTAAAAAAAAATATATCGCGTGGGTAATAAATTGGAGGGGAGGGGGTAATAAAAACGGAAGATATTTATTTATTTATTTATTTCCTTATTTATTCTTTTATTCTCTCATTTATTTTTTTATTTTTCGATATTCCTTTTTTCTCTCGTTTCTTTCTTTCTTCCTTCTTTTTTTTCCTTGTTTTGTTTTTTATTTATTTTTCTAGTTAGTTACTTCAGTTTGATTATACAAGCGGACGGACGGGGCGGGGTTGGGGGGAGGTGGGCGGGTGTACAGTTTGCGAATGTTTCTACTAATTGGTAATATAACGAAAAATATTTGTCCGTTGTGTATGCGCGCGCGCGCGCGCGTGCGTCCGTGTATTTGTGCGCAATGTATTTTTCAGTCCGAATATTGTCCATGTTTGTAATAACGAAATTTCCGTCGAATAATTTCCTTTGTTGGAGTGGTACAAGAGTAAAGAGAGAGAGGGGGGGGGTGGAGAGATGAGAGAAGGAGAGATAGATAAATAGATAGGGTAGGTAGGTATAGGTAGGTAGGTAGGTATGCAGGTAGGTAGGTAGGTAGGGCCGGTCACAAGCTGAATCAGTAAATATTGTCGAATTTAACAAACACGGAGAAATGTTATTTTAACGTTAAAAACGTTTAATTGATTCGATATACAATACTATCCCAGTGTAATATCTGATTTTAACTGCTTTTGAAAAGAAAAAAAAAAATATATATATATATATATATATATATATATATATATATACACACTCTCGAAATATATTCTCGTGATATATGACGTAACAAATCAGACGACCTAAGTGCAATCAATTAAATAAATAAATGAGTAACTAAGTGTTTCGATCATCGGTGTGACATAACAACGTGGAATGTCTAGATCGAGATCGTCACGAAATTGGAACAGTGAAAACGATTTTGCAACGACTAAACGAGTGAGAGAGAAAGAGAGAAAGAGAGAGAGAGAGAGAGAGAGAGAGAGAGAACGTTTGCCAAATAGGAAAGCTTCGAAACGTGACATTTTTATTTTGTTCTCTTTTTAACACCGTCTGTGTATTAGTATATCAGTATTTTTATTTTCTTTTTTTTCTTTTTTTTCAATTCTTTTCTCTCTCTCTCTCTCTCTCTCTCTCTCTCTCTCCTCGTTTTTTTTTTCCTCTTTTTCCGTCGTCTCGCTCTAAATAGAATTTGATATTTCATGAAAATATTAAACTTCATTATATCCATTTGTTTCCCTCTCTCTCTCTCCCTCTCCCTCCCTCTCTATCTATCTATCTATTTATCTATCTCTCTATCTCTCTTTCTCTCTCTCTCTCTCTTTCTCTCCGTCGGTCGCAGAACACAAATATAGACACACGATCTATTAAAGCAGTCGAATGCTTCGATCGGATCTTCTCATTTCTCCCCCGTTCCCCCTTCAATATACATGGCTCCCGGCCTCTCCCCTTCCCCTCCGTCTCCCCTTCCCCTCCGTCTTCCCAATCCCGCCCACCGCACGGTAAATACCGTACGCATACACGAAATGCAAATTATCCGTTGGTAATTTAATTGCCTCGGCCAATTAGAACTAGTAAATATAATAATGTTATATTATATATCATATTCGATGAATCGCGCCATATTTTATTATTCTCATTACGTTATTCCGCGGGCGGCGTCGTTTATCCACCGATATATATATATATATATATATATATATATATATATATATATATATATATTTATCAAACGGGTAAATCATAAATTTTAACTCTCTAATATGAGCCCGTCGCTCTCGCGGAAATTGGACGTTGAATTTATCGGAAGGTACGGTTATTAATTATGAATTATAACTTTTGCTCGTATTCGTGAACATCGACGAAATCGTAGTCATTATCATAGTCATAGTCATAGTCATGGTCATAGTCATAGTCGTTGTCGTCTATCGACGTTGACGTCAACGTCAACGTCGAAGTCGTTGTAGTCGTCGTAGTTGTTTTTGCGTTGTCGTCGTCGTCGTCGTCGTCGTTAGTTGTTAGTTGTTGGTTGTTGTTGTTGTTATTGTTGTTGTTGTTGTTGTTGTTGTTGTTGTTGTTGTTGTTGTTGTTGTTAGTGGTGGTGTTGGTGGCGATGGTGATGGTGTTGTTGCGTTTTATTGCATTAAGAGAGTTGCATTTACGAACAGGAGAAAGGACACAATAGTGTCGTAGTCCAACTTCATCTCGTATGTATGTGCATAAATGAATACGAAGTACTCGTTAAAGGGAGAAAGAGAAAGAGAGGTTAGTTAGAATAAAATAACAATAATAAATATATATATATATATATATATATATACACACTACGGTAAAATAAATTGAACGAAGCGTACGCATTAAGAAAAAAAAAAAAAGAAAAAAGAAAGAGAAAGACAGGGAGAAAGAAAGAAGGCTAAGAAATAAAAAGTACAGAGGAAACAAAGGAAAAAAAAAATAAAAAGGAAAAAGAAACGTTGACAGAAGGCATAATAAAGCCTGACCCCTTGGCGAATCTTTCTTTATTGCCTATATTATTTCTTATTTATTTACGTGCATATGTTGGACGTTACTTCGCACAACGTCCAATAAAACTGACACGAAGTCCTTAGGTCATAATTATTATTTTTCTTTTCTCTCTCTCTCTCTCTTTTTTGTCTTCTTTCTCTTCCCTTTGTCCCCCACTCTTTTCTTTCCCCCTATTCTCTTTTTACATTTCATGTTAACAATTTACTTTACTGGTTCCCACATGTATGTATTATACGCATACACATACAAAAATTACATAAATACATACGTATACGTACATATACAATCGTATGCAATATAATCGCTTGGATATATATATATATATATATCATCCGTCACGTTTATTAATATCTAATTCCGTCCTTTTCTTCGTTTGTTTCAGAGAAACGACAATCTCGATTTGTCCTTGAACGACGGCTACAATATGGCTGACCAGGTGAGCGATTTGTCGATTAATTTTCCCCATGAGCTGTGCTCCACCACCACCTCCTTCTCCTCCACCTCTCCACCTCCACCACCACCTCCACCTTCACCTCTTCTTCCTCCTCTTCGGCCTCTTTCGAACGCTGTCGCCTCGTGTCGAACGACAACGAAAACCGGTTGTTGCTTGTTGGTTCATCGGCCATCATTATCTTCCTTCTCCTCCTCCTCCTCCTCCTCCTCCTCCCTTTCTTTCTTCTCCTCCACCTCGTCCTTCTCTTCTTCTTCCTTCTCCTCCTCTTTCTCTTTCTCTTTCTCTTTCTCTTTCTCCACCTCGTCCTTCTTCTTCTTCTTCTTCTTTTTGGATCTTCATACGTATAAGGATCTTCTCTCTCTCTCTCTCTCTCTCTCTCTCTCTCTCTCTCTGTCTCTCTCTCTCGCGAGAAATATTCCCCTCACAACTTTTTACGAGGTCGCTCGAGGTCCTTACGAGAGTGAGCTACGAATAATGATGAAAGAAGTATTTCGCGCGAATCCCCGGAGAGTTACAAGCAATTACCGTCTCTTTTAGCACCTAACTACGATTCATCCCTCTCACTCTCACTCTCCTCCTCCTTCTCCTCCTCCTCCTCCATCGCATCTCCACTCGACCACTTTCTTCCACCACGGCGACCCTTTAAAAGGCAATCTTAACGTCGAGAAAAACTACGAAATAGAAAGAAAGAAGGGAAAAAATAAGACTCTGTGAGAGAGAGAGAGAGAGAGAGAGAGAGAGAGAGAGAGAGAGAGAGAGAGAGAGAGTGAGAGAGAGTAGGGAGGAGGGTGGCGGGGAGGAGAACCGGATTTCCTTCTCTCACGAGACGAATAAATATCCCTCTGTATAAATTCTCTTCTTCATCTTCTTCTTCTTCCTTTTTTTTCTTCTACTTCATCTTTTTCTTCTTCCTCATCTTCATCTTCTTCTTCTTCTATTTCTATTTCTTATTTTTTTCTTCTTTTTCTTTTACGCTCTTTTCACGTTCAATTTCGCCCTGCATATTTCTAGAATTCGACGGGACGACGTTGAAATAAAATATAGGAACGAACTTCGGGTGAGTGAATGAATGAATGAATTGATGAATGGGTGAATGGTTGAACGGATAAATGAATGAATAAAAATAGCGTACAATGGGGAGGAAAAAGTAAACGTGACAACGGGCGCAAGAGCTTATACGATATATTACATGTTTGAATGGAAATTAAAGAATTATAATTCTAATAATAATGATGATATGATGATGATGATGATGATGATGATGATGATAATACAATATAAAATAAAAAAATAATTAGAAAAGAATCAATACGTTGATGGGTAGGACAGGTAATAAAATATTAATTATAATAAGAATATTAATGCGTCGAACGTCCAATAAATAATAATAATAATAATAATAATAATAATAATAATAATAATAATAATAATAATAATAATAATAATATTAATAATAATAATGACGATGATGATGATAATACAAAAGTCATAAATATCTCCGATGATGTATCGTGCGCCCATCGGTTAATTAAAAAAATGAAGAAAAAACAGAAAGAAAGAAAGAAAGAGAGAAAAACATTTATTAAGAAAAAAGAAAAAAAGAAAAAGAAAAAAACCATACAAAAATAAAAATCGTTTAAATACTTCGGATTGACGTTATGTAAGAATCTCGTGAGTAAGAATTTTTTTTTATAGGTTGTTGTTCGCAAGACAATCGTGTCCTCGACGCACACATACACAGACACACAAACACATAAACGCGCGGGCGCGCGCACGAATCTATACGTATATACACGTGAATCTACGCGAATATCGTGCTTCTCTTTATGCTGAAACGAAGAAGGGAAAAAAAAGAAGGTGGAGTAGGAGGAGGAGGAGGAGGAGGAGGAGGAGGAAGAGGAGGAAGAGAAAAATGAATAAAAATAAAATAAAATAAAATAAGATAAAATAAAATATGCAACATCGAAGTTGGCGCACGCGGGCATATTTATTTGTCGTGACTGGAAGTCACTCGATATTATATCCGCTTCCTTCGTACTACTTTATGTACATGTGTATGTATGTATATATGTATGTAAGTATGTATGTATGTATGTATGTATGTATGTATGTATGTATGTATGTATGTATGTATGTATGTATGTATGTATGTATGTATGTATGTATGTATGTATGTATGTATGCATGCATGCATGCATGTATGTATGTAAGATGTATGTATGTACGTATGTATGTAAGTATGTATGTATGTAATATTTATGTAAATGTTTGCACCGCTTACGTAACGACAATAACGAGTTATATAATATTATCGATTATGCAATCTCCCGCAGCTGTCGGTACATTATTCAAACGGGGGGAAGGAAGGAGAAGGGTGGTGAAACGTAATGTTGGAGGGGAGGGAAAGAGAAGATGGGATAGAGGTGGGGGTGGGTGAGAGAGAGAGAGAGAGAGAGAGAGAGAGAGAGAGAGAGAGAGAGAGAGAGAGAGTTGGAGGGGAAGGAACGAAATTATATATTTTAATTTAACTTCTCGATCGTGGATATAACGATGGTCGAAGTGTGTCTTGCCAGCTGAAATATTCCATTCCAAGAGAGTGAAAGAGAGAAAGAGAAAGAGAGAGAGAGAGAGAGAGAGAGATAGATATATAAATAGATATGTAGATATAAAGACAAGAATAAAAATGTCCTTGACATATTCTCCGCGTTATTAAATGCATTATTATTATTATTATTAATAGTATTAGTATTATTATTAGTATTTCGCGTGCCAACATATTTCAACCCCTTTTTCCATTTCTCTTTCTCTTTCCTCTCTCTCTCTCTCTCTCTCTCTCTCTCTCTCTCTCTCTCTCCGTATGCGTGTGTGTGTTTTAACGCGCACACCTTTTCTTATAGTTTTATAAATTTTTTCTTTTTTTTCTTTTTATTCTCTTTTTTTTTTCGTCGAGATCCGTCGTTGTAAAAGAGAAATCGTGTATCAGCGTTGAGCGTGAATGTTGGCCGATAAATATTATTTCCCCCCTCCCACCCCGCGCCATTCGATTAGCTTCGAATAATGAGATAAGCTAAGCCAAGCAATAAATTTATTGGCCGTCCAGTAACGATCGAAACTGTATAATAAAACTGTCGTTAATTTAAAATAATAAGAAGCCCCCGGGAGATATTTCGTGTTTACCAATATGTCCGCCGAGCGGCCTGATTTGCTATTATAGAATTTTATGCGACGTTGCGTCTAATCTTATCTATTTCTTCTTCTTCTTTTTTTTTCTTCCTTCCTTTTATTTCATTTCATTTCATTTCAATTCGTTTCGTTTTATTTTATTTTATTTATTATTACTATTATTATTTTTCTTTCTCCTTATTTCATTTTATTTTATTTCTTGCTCTCTTTCTCTCTCTCTCTCTTTCCTTTTCTTTTCTCTTTTTTCTTTCCTTTTTTTTTTTTTTTTAATTAATTCCTTTTCTCTTTATATAACTTTCCAATTTTAGACGCGCTAAATAATGCAAAGATATTCCAAAGCAAGCTGGTTTGACGCAAAAGGCCATTAATAAATTTCAACCTGTGTATTGTGTTGACATTGACGAAGAAACGATTTCAAAGAACTTTTGACTCGACTCGGGGAAATTATTTATTATTGAAATTAAACTTAGCTTATTCCACGTTAATTTTGTCGTTTGTCATAACTCCGTTTTATACTTATTAACGTTAACGTTTAGAGACGTCGATAGGATCGATCGATTTATTTTATTTCATTTTATTTTATTTTATTTATTCATTTACTTACTTTCTTCTATACGTGTTCATTCACTTATTTATTTCTTTTCTTTTATTCATTCATTCATTCATTCATTCATTCATTCATTCATTCATTCAATTCCTTCTTTCTCCCCTCCCCCCTCCCTTTCCTCCTTTCTTTTTTCGTAATAGTACAGGAGGAAAGATAAAAATATATAAGGGTGCAAAAAGATCACTGTAAGAGGGTCGGTAATCTCGAGAGAACTAAACGATAATTTCTCTCCCTTCCTTCCTTCCCTCCCTCCCTCCCTCCCTCCCTCCCTTCCCTACCCCTTCCCGTTTCCTTTTCTTTTCCTCATTTCTTTTCTTCCCTTGTCTTTTCATTCTTTTTTGCGGTCATCAAAGTACGTTCTCACGAGCGCTTATAATATCTCATTTCATTAGCGTGTTTTGTTGCGCCCAAGCGTATACTTACGAAGACGACGATGAGGAGAGAGTGAGAGAGAGAGAGAGAGAGAGAGACTATGCAAGTCCTTAATTGGCATTCTAGAATTAGCTATTTTCCAATCCCCCCCCTTTACCACCCATCCGTCGTCAAACCCCCCTTTACCACCCTGACCGTCCTCTCTCTCTCTCTCTCCGCCGCCCCCCTCCCGCTCCTCACCTGTCCATTGCTAGTATCACCAACACCGTAGGGAACATGATAATAGTACTTGCTACAATTGTAATTACACGTAAGGGTTTTAACGAGTTTGTTGTAGTGAAAATGCAATTCCTAGTTCGCGTGTAAGCGCCGTGACTCAAGTTTCTACCCGTATATATCCGACAAAGTGGCTTGTCTAATGTAAACAGCTCGATAAAAAGGAAATATAGTCTGTTAGAGAGAGATCGAGAGATCCAGAGAGAAAGAGAGAGAGAGAAAGAGAGAGAGAGAATGGGCGGGGGAGGGGCGTCTCGGTACACTACGTCTCCAAAGAGTATCATTTCATGGTGCTCTCCTTATCCTCCTCCCAGCCCCTCCCCAACCCCCTCCCTCCCTCCCTCCCTCCCTCTTGAAATCGGACGGGATCACGTAATGTCGATTACGTTGTCAGCTATTACACGAAGGGGAACGATAATTAACACCAACCGGTGGATAGTAAAAAAACGAAAGAGAGAGAGAGAGGGGGGGGGGTAAGGGGAAAGAGAAAGAGAAAGAGTGAGAGAAAGAGAAAGATTAAGACAGATGATAAAGTATAATTTCGATTTCGTAGAAATTTCCTACTCGGCTCTATATAATTACGATAATAGAAAAGAATAAGTACCGTGTATATTATGTGTTTACGTATGCATGCATGTATGCATGCATGTATGAATGTATGTATGTATGAATGTATGTATATATGTATGTATTGTATGTATGTATGTAGTTAAGTAGGATTTAATAATACATTGTAGTACGGTGAAGGATAGAAAAACGGATATGTTATTTGCAAACATTTTATCATTTAATTCGATATTGTCGATCGATTGATCGATCGATCTTGTTCGTTCTCTGTGTAAAATATGGAATTGGAGGAAAGGAGAGAGAGAGAGAGAGAGAGAGAGAGAGAGAGAGAGAGAGAGAGAGAGAAGATTGAAAAGGAAATAAATGAAATATGTCCAACAAAAATAAAAAAGGGAGGAAGAAGAAGAAGAAGTAGAAGAAGAAGAATTATAGATGTAATAAAAACGGCGGAATTGTGTGTTCTATTCGCTCGAGCGGAACTGTCACGGGTTTAAATTAAATATTTTACGTGTAGGTAGAACACATTACACGAAATCGATATATTCGAATAGAACACGACCGACCGCGAATCAACGAGAGAGAGAGAGAGAGAGAGAGAGAGAGAGAGAGAGAGAGAGAGAGAGATGATGATGCCGTCCAACCGTAGCTAATCGCGCAACCGTCGGCCGTGTGACAAACGACCGATTTATATCGCGCTCTGGAAATTATTGACGGACCTTGGAAACAACTACGATGACGAAAAGGCAATTGGCGGTGGAGGGGACGCGGAGGGAAGGGTGGGCAGGGAGGGTGGAGGGGGAAAGAGAAGAAAAGAAAAGAACAAGAAGGAGGTGGAGGAGAAGGAGGAGTAGAAGTTAGGAGGTTGTGGTGGAGGTGGAGGTGGAGGTGGAGGTGGAGGTGGAGGAGGAGAACGATTTATCGTAATTGATCTCAATTGCGATAATTACGCTTACACGCGCTGACTAATCCTATACGTCTATTTGCATTTCACGATAGAAGAACAAAACGTGGGAAGATAACACGAATTTTATTTCAAATACCTATGATTTGAAATCATTTTCAGAATTCAGAAAATTTTCAATTTTCTATTCTCTATTATCAATTCTCAATTCTCAATTATAAATTCAATTTCATACGTAATATAATTTTAATTAATACGACAAATTAAATTACCTTTTCTATTTCATTCATTCATTTATTCATTCATTCATTTATTCATTTATTTATATATTTATTATTTATTTATTTATTTATTTATTTATTCATAGTTTCGTTTGTCGATCAGAATTGATCGATTTCGAATGTAAAACGATTTGTTTCTTTCCTTTTTTTTCTCGAATTTTCTAGCATTTATTTATTTTAGTTTTTCTTTTCCTCTCTTTTTTATTATTTTTTTTTTTCTTTCTTTTTTTTATGTTTTGTTTCGATCTATTCCCACAATGAGAGAAGTTGAGAGAGAGGGGGGGAGGGAGGTAGGAATTATTCTTTACGCAGAACAGTTTTGTTGTTGTTGTTGTTGTTGTTATTGTTGTTGTTCTTGTTGTTGTGTTGTTCATCGTCGTCGTCGTTTTTTTCGATCGATCGGATAAAGACAAATAAATGAATTTTAATATTTCCATCGATATGGCAGAACGAGGAGGAGAAGAATGAAAAAAAAGAAAGAAAAAGAGGAATAAAAATTGAGATTTATTGCTTTTGTAATGCTCGCATACGAGGATATATATATACATATACATATACATATACATATATATATATATATATATATATATATATATATATTCGCGTTTCGCATGATTACACATCCCGCCCGGTGATACCGATCGCAATAAAAATGATTCTTGTTTTTTTTTCTTTTTCTTTTTCGTTCTCTCGTATGCCACAGCCTCTCTCCACCCTCTCTCTCTCTCTCTCTCTTTCTCTTATTCTCTTTCCGTATCACTTTCTCTTTTCCTCCTTCGCGCACTTCGTAAAACCCCTTCGTTGAGAGAAGCTTTTAAAAAAAGCCTTTCGAACGTTGTATTATTATCATCTATCGTCGATTTTCAATAATCCAAACCCGTAGCTCGATATTTCAAATTAATATTCCATAATGCGTTGACGTTTATGGACATGGCCGTACTTCTCCATCATTAAGATTTCTTCGATTAATGGAACGTACTTTCGCTTCGTCTTTTATATTACATATATAAAAATGAACACACCACGTACACGTACACTTACACGCGTACATATATGCACAGAGAGAAAAAGAGAGAGAGAGAGAGAGAGATAGATAGATAGATAACACACACACACACACACACACACAAGTACACAGAGAGAAATACAATTACATAAACTTCCCATCGAGAGAAGTTCGCGTATCGTCTTTATACTTTATCGATTCACGAAGAAATCGTTTTCAATCTTCTTTCGAGTACATACTACTTGAGAAAAAAAAGAAAAGAAAAAGAAAAAAATAAGAAGAAAGAAAGAAAGAAAGAAAGAAAAAGTAATTCGATGATTGGATTGGATATATACTATATGTATATACTGTACTTTACTATATACTGTACTTTCTATACTATAAAAGAAACTTGTACTTCTTTTAATACTTTATCCTGTAGAAAGAGAGAGAGAGAGAGAGAGAGAGAGAGAGAGAGAGCAAGGGTGAAAGGAAGGAAGGGTGGAGGGAGGGGAAAAAAGGGTCGACGAAATCGATCGATTAAAAATTGGCCGAGTTGAGTGGAAGCAATTGCTATGAAGGGAATCGATGATTGAAACGAAATGGAGGACAATGAAGAGAGAGAGAGAGAGAGAATGCTTGCCTATTAGTGGAATGAATTAGCGTTTAATTACCGAATCGTCAAAGCGTCACGCTCTTTCGGTCACAGAAACTGATTATGAGTTCTGCTAGGTCGAACATATATTTCTTTTTTTTTTCTTTCCTTTTTTGCCTTTTTTTTCTTTTTCTTTTTTTTTTCTTTTTTCTTCTCTTTTCCTTCATTATTATCCCTTACGATTAAGGGTGCTCTACGGAAGGACAATAGGACAAAAGGAGTTAGAGAGACAGAGAGAGAGAGAGAGAGAGACAGAGAGAGAGAGAGACAGAGAGAGAGAGAGAGAGAGAGAGAGAGAGAGAGAGAATGGGAGTCAGTGAAATACTTGAGAAACGTATTGGACGAGAGTACATAAATGTAGTACCACTAATTAACTAATGCCAACGACGGATTTTATCGCCCTTCTAATCGGCCCGTGAGAAAGAAACGACGATGAAGCTATGAGAAGAAATAGAGAGAGAGAGAGAGAGAGAGAGAGAGAGTGTGTATGTTTGTGTATGAGAGAGAGAGAAAGAGAGAAGCAAAACTTCGTTATCCTCCTTCGCCGGAGCGGCCGGTGCTCCTCGTTAATTAGCTAACTGCGCGCGCGCACGCGAGTTTGACTTTTATGTACGCCTCTCTCTCTCTCTCTCTCTCTCTCTCTCTCTCTCTCTCTCTTCGTAGTTCCTCGCCGATAAACGTAACGAGAACGTTTATTAAACTAATTGACGTCTTCTTGGTCGATCGATTCCTTTCGTCCGTCCGTCCGTCCGTCCGTCAGTCCATCCTTCTTTCTACTTCATCCTATAAATTTTGCCCCGTTGGGGATTATTAGAAAAAGAAGAGAAAAAAAAAAAGCAAAAGGAAAGAGAGAATAAATGAAAGAAGTAAAAAAGTAATGTTACGAGGTAGATAATGGAGAGGGGGGTGAAAGGCAGACGGGGTGAGACGTAGATTGAAAAGAAAATATTTATTATATGAAGCGATGGGGTTATAGGGGAGGGGGGGAGGTGTGAGGGTAGTGTAATAAAATCAAATAAAATAAATATATATATATATATATATATATATATATATATATATTTATGTATGAATGTATGTATGTTTGTATGTATGTATGTATGTATGTATGTATGTATGTATGTAGATATAGGTATATCACGATACTGTGTAAACAATATGGCGAATTTGACACGTAGATGGAGGTAAAATAAAACTCGATTTCGTAGGGGTGACGTACGCGACGCGTTCTCTGGGTGTCACGCGTTACGCGGAAGTCATACGTAGAAAAAAAAAAAAAAAAG
This sequence comes from Dolichovespula media, assembly GCA_911387685.1. Taxonomy (NCBI): domain Eukaryota; kingdom Metazoa; phylum Arthropoda; class Insecta; order Hymenoptera; family Vespidae; genus Dolichovespula; species Dolichovespula media. The sequence goes on along the minus strand of OU426855.1, from coordinate 7,850,964 downwards.
AAAAAAGAAAAAAACCGTTTATTAAACCAAAAGGCGAAACGTTTTTTTACGACGTCGTCTCTCGCAGCTCGAAGGGAAACTCAAAAAACAAAAAAAAAAAAAAGAAAGAGAGAGAGAGATTCGTACAAATTCTATGCGCGCGTACTTTGTAACAATCGTTTTTTTCTTTTCTTTTTCTTTTCCTCTTTCCTTCGAGTTTTGTTCCTCCTTTTTTGTTCTCTCCTTTCCTCTTTCCTTTTCTTTTATTGTCTTCTTCTTGTTTTTTCTTTTTTTTTTCTTTCTTTTTTTTTTTTCTTTTTTTTTGGGGGGTCTACTTCTCCATTTCGTTTCCTTCGCGTTCTTTTTCTCTCTCCCCCCCTTTTTTCGTTTTTTCTTTCATTCCTTCTTTCTTTCTTTCTTTCGTTCGTTCGTTCATTCGTTCGTTCGTTCGTTCGTTCGTTCGTTCATTCATTCATTTTTATTTTTCCTCCCTCTCTTTCTCCCTTCACTGTTTTCCTCTCCCTCCCCCTTCTCATACAAATCCTCCTACTCCTTTGCCACTCATCATAGTTCTTTCTTCTCGTCTACTTCACTTTACTTATTTCTTTAGAAAGTCGTTATTCAATGCCATACATATACATATATATATATATATATATACACATGGTTTTGATATATCTTTCCTTGACGTTTTATTTTTCTCTCTCCTTCCCCTCTCTCCCCCTCCCTCCCTCCCTCCCTCCCTCTCTCTCTCTCTCTCTCTCTCTCTCTCTCTCTCTCTCTCTCTCTCCCCTCTTTCATTAGCTGATTCGAATTCCTTCATTTTTCTCCTTTTCTTTTTCTTCATTTTTTTTATTTTTTTTTTATTTTTTTTTTTATTTTTAATCAGGAAAAGGTTAAACATTATACAGAAATTTCGAAGGGAGGAACAAAAAAACAAAATATATATATATATATATATTTTATTTTTCTTCCTCTCTTCTTTTTTTCTCTTTCTCACTTTTAATTAAAAACAAGAAGCTAAACTTTTTCTTTATCGGAAATGTGAAATAGGGAGAGAGAGAGAGAGAGAGAGAGAGAGAGAGAGAGAGAGAGAAAAGAATTTCCGTCTTATTCGTAAGTTTCTCTCTCTCTCTCTCTCTCTCTCACTCTCCTCTCTCTCTCTCTCTCACTCTCTCTTTCTCTCTCTCTCTGTCTGTCTCTCTCTCTCCGTGAATGACGATTTACGAGGAACGTTTTCTACGTGCCTTCGAATTCCCGGACGCGGAATGGAATTTCAATTTCCTGCGTACAGAGCCAGCCTACGTTTCTCTCTCTCTCTCTCTCTCTCTCTCTCTCTCTCTTTCTCTTACACACACACACACACACAACACTTATACACATCTACACTTACCTGTCTCTACTACCTTTCGTCGTCGTCGTCGACGTCGACGTCGTCATAATCATGATCGTGATCGTGATCGTTTATCCTTCTCAAATGAAAATTCGAAAGCTGAGTAGCAAACAGTACTAACATAACGTTTAGACTTCCCAACACACACACACACAAAAGTTACGATCACATATTTATGTATATTTCATGCTTGGTCAAGTCAAACGAGACCACTGTCTTTTTATCTCTATTCTATTTCCCTCTCTCTCTCTCTCTCTCTCTTTCTCTTATCCTCTCTTCTCTCTTTCTTTCACTTCTATTGATCTTTTTATCTCCATTGATTTTCTTTTCTCTTGTAAAACTTTCGTCATCGAAACTCATACCATATGGTCTGACGAGAATCGTTAATTCGATGGTCACGCTTCACGCAGCTAAACTTTCTCCGCAAAAGCCGAGCCTTATTAATTATCCACGCAACGTATTTAATCATTTCCCCCCCCCCCTCTCCGTCCTCTCCTCCCTCCTTTACACCGCCGCACCATCGACACCACCCCCGCGACTCCTCCTCCTCTCCTTTTTTAATCGTACTGTTCTTTTCTCTCTCCTCGTTTATTTTAACTCGTATCTTGTAAACCACCAGAGAGAGAGAGAGAGAGAGAGAGAGAGAGAGAGAGAGAGAGAGAGAGAGAGAGAGAGAGAGAGAGAGGGCGAGTAATAATTAAATCATCCGCGGGTTAAACGTATCGCGTTTGTGAAAATTTCTTGTTTTTTTTCTTTCTTTCTTTCTTTCTTTTTTTTTTCTTTTTCCTTCCCTCTCCAATAATCTTTCATATTAAATTTTGTGGATGCGTAAGAATAATGAATGCGACACGCGATAACGGTAATTTCGAACGGTGACGTAACGACGATTTCGTGTGGATTAATTTATTTGTTACAACGAACGAATAAAAAAAGATTCTTTTATTCGTTCGACGCTCTCAACGCGTTACGTCTCGTATAATCAAAACTGTATGACGCTGTACGTGTCACGATTTTCAAATTTAAATATATATATATATATATATATATATATATATATATATATATATATATGTATGTATGTATATATTTTATATTTTTGAATATTATAAAATTTTGTCGTTATTCGAATATAAAATTGTTGGTATTGAAAATGAATTATTTTCTCTATCTCTCTTTCTCTCTCAATTTTAATGTCACACATCGGGTTATTCCGTCCACACATCCGCGGAATAATATTAATTAATACAATATTAATTTGTACGCTTACGCTTTATACTTGTAATCGATAGACAATTCGTAAGCTACGAAACACACATCCCATTTTACATTTTAATCTTAAAAGATTACATTTTGTGGGAGAGACCAAGGAAAAAAAAAAAAAGAAAGAAAAGAAAAAAACAAGAAAAAAGAAACAAAATAACGAATCGTCTAATGTTATTGTTAAGAGCGACGTATTGCGTGGGTGGGGGGAGGGTGTGGCAAGGTGGAACAAGGGGAGGGAGGGGGGATATGCACTCGCGATTAGTTTCAATAAGGACGAGCTTCCTCCTTCTTCTTTCCTTCGTTTTTATTTTTGTTTTTTTTCTCCTTTTATTTTTTTCTTTTTCTTTTTTTTTTTTTTTTTTTTTTGGTTTCTATCCTTTTTCATTTTAGAAAGAAAGAGAGCGAGGGTGAGGGGGGGAGGGGGAGGGGGAGGGGGGAGAGAATGAACGTATAAGAGAATGTGAGAGAAAGAGAGAAGCAAAGAAGATTACATTATAATCTCTGTTAAAATGATTGGCTCGTAAGTGACGGGGAGGGATGGGATTGTGACGAGAGGTGGGGAGACGGGTGTAGGGGCGGTAAAGGGGGTCGGACGGGGTCGGAGGAGGGGTGCACGAACACGGTCTATCTAAACTACGCTGAACTCTCTCTCGAAGCCGTCGTCGTTACTATCTTGGGAACCGGGAATCCATCTAAATAATATTTCCGCGAGAAAAGGAACGAAGTTGATGGGAGTAAGACGGAAGATTCCGAGAGGTGGGAGGGAAGAAGGGAGGAAGGAGAATAGAGAGAGAGAGAGAGAGAGAACGAGAGAAGGGGAGAGTGGATCGGTGTTGTCGAGAGGGGAACGACGTAGAGGAGGGGAACGGGGGACGAGCACAAGTTTTAACGAGATGGCGAAACGAGTTTAGTTCGACGAAGAAAAGAGATTTTGCTTCTTCTCCTTTGCCCTCTTCTTCTTCTTCTTCTTCTTCTTCTTCTTCTTCTTCTTCTTCTTCTTCTTCTGCTTCTTATTCTTATTCTTCTTCATCATCTTCTTCTTATTCTTTTTCATCTACTTTTTCTTATTCTTATTCTTCTACCTCTAACTATCCCACCACCTATCTCGATACAAAACTTGGTCGCGTTAAACTCTCTACCCAATCTCTATCTCTTTTCTTTCTTTATCTCTATCTTCCCCGTTTCGTTTAATTTAGCGCAAATTCTTGAAAATTTACGATCGAAGAGATAACAAAGAGAAAAATGCGAGAGAGAGAGAGAGAGAGAGAGAGAGAGAGAGAAAATTGTTGAAGAAAAATGGCAATTAACTTTCCTCGATTAGTCGACGTATATATATATATATATATATATATATATATATATATATATATATATATATGTATATCGACTTTGTTCGGTAAAAATAAGTCTTAACTTTTTCTTTCCTTCCTCCCTTTTATATCTCATTTCTTTATTTTAGTTTTCGAGAAAATCACGTGAACGGGAAAGTTTTCTTATATATATATATATAAATATATATACATACATACATACATATACATATATACATATAATACGTATATACATATATCGTTTTATCCAAGCGAGAGTTTCCTTCGTAATATCGTTCGAAATAACGATGTCGTGCGCCAAAGAGAGAAAGAGATAGAGAGATAGAGAGAGAAAAAGATAGAGAGAGAGAGAGAGAGAGAGAGAAGGAGAGAGGGAAGATGAAATGAATTTGGCGATAAAGCGAGTGTAGAGAATAGGATGTAATAAAAGGATTAATGGTACGTATAAATCTACTTTACATTCGGTGAAAGAGTATGAGAGAGAGAGAGAGAGAGAGAGAGAGAGAGAGAGAGAGAGAGAGAGAGAGAGAGAAAGAATGAGGGAATGAGGGAGTGTGATAAAGGTAAGAACGAGAGAGAAGGGAGAGAGTGATGGTGAGGGTGAGGGTGAGGGTGAGGGTGAGGGTGAGGGTGAGGGTGAGGGTGTAGGTGAGGGTTAGGTGTAAGTTGGCGTGGCTATGCTTCGTATCGTACCTCTCACCCCGCACCGTACCTGCATCGTCTTTAGCGATGTTAAACGAATCGTGTTTCTCGCGTTTCTATATATTGTCCTTTGTCTTTGTCCATCTTCTTATTGTATAAAACGAGAAGCGCGCGCGCACACACACGTGGACAACATTATACTCGGACCAATTACTCGCCGATATATATCGAGCATGAAAACTTACACTCTCAGTGGGCGATCGCTACGAAACGAAAGAGAATCAACGAAGCTTTGTGTGTGTTTCTTTATCGTGTGATATATACAGAGAGAGAGAGAGAGAGAGAGAGAGAGAGAGAGAGAGAGAGAGAGAGAGAGAAAGTGTGTGTGTGTGTGTGTGTGTGTGTGTGTATGTGTGTAGTGTGTAGTGTGTAGTGTGTAGTGTGTAGTGTGTAGTGTGTAGTGTGTGAGAGTTAGAGAAATAGATATAGAGATAGTGCCGAGAATAGATAAACTCTTCTTACACTATACTCTCTACGTCCTCTGTCTCTCTCTATCTTTATCTCCTCTCTCTCTCTCTCTCTCTCTCTCTCTCTCTCTCTCTCTCTCTCTCTGTGTCTCTCTATCAATCTCCCTATCAATCTATCTATCTGTATCTATCTCTGTCTCTATCTGTGCTTCTATAATCTATCTTTATCTATCTTAATAAGACACTCTCCTCTCTCTCTCTCTCTCTCTCTCTCTCTCTCTCTCTCTCTCTCTCTCTCTATCTAACTATCTATCACTAGGCCATGAGATCTGTCTAATACACGTTTCGTCGTACTATTCGCATAATAATACCGTCCATTGATTCATTACGTCTAATTCGCCATGTTACAATTTCAAA
>OU426855.1:7792972-7830472 GCA_911387685.1 Dolichovespula media | reverse complement strand
TATGGATCCTCCTCCTACTACTACTACTACTACTCTACTACTACTACTACTACTATTACTACTATTCCTCCTCCTACTTTTCTTCCTTCTCACTCTTCCTTACTCCTCTCCCTCGGGGTTGCCTTCTCCAACCGCGAACGACCTATCTTCCGTCTTTATCTCTCTCATTTCATTTTCCTTTCTATTTCGTTCCCTGATTCTCTTTAAAACTACAGAGTATATATATGTGACTGTTGTAAGTTCTCGGTGCACTTAATTTTTAAATCCTTTTATTTCATTTCATTTCATTTCATTTCATTTCATTTCATTTCGTTTCGTTTCGTTTCGTTTCATTTCGTTTCATCTCATTTTATTTTATTTTATTTCATTTTATTTATTTTCTCATACTTATTTTTCGTTTTGTTTTCGTTTCGATAACGCTCGTTAATACTTCTTCGTTTCTCTCGTTCTTTTTTATTTTTTAATAAATCAATAAGAAAAAAAAAAATATATATATATATATATATATACATATATACATGTATACATATATACATTTTATAATTTTCTTTCTTTTTTCTTTTTTAGTTCAGCATACAGCAGTCCTCAAGGATCGTATACGACCATGAGCTCGCCGCGCCAACAGCACAACAATCTGTTGTTACTACAGCAACAACAGCAACAACAACAACAGCAACAGCACCAACAACAGCAACAACATCAGCAACAAGTGCAGCTACAACATATGCAATATATACATTCTCAGCAGCAACAACAACAGCAACAGCAGCAGCAACAGCAACAACAACAACAACAGCAGCAGCAGCAACAACAACAACAACAACAATTGCAACAATTACAATACAGAAGCCCGACCGGCGGTAGCCCGCCTGCAATGCAATCGAACATTCCAGAAAATAATAACAATACTACGACCAGCGAGGATAGCGACGACAGCACTCCTCATTCGGGGACTGTAAGTTGTCTAATATGGTCGCATAATAATCTAACGGTAACATATCGTCCTTCATTATGATTTAACCATTACAATTCGTTCTTAAATTCGAGGCTAATTCGATTGGACAATAGGAAATAATTTGTTTTCTCGTTTTCTTTTTTTCTTTCCCCTTTCCCTCCCTCTCACACGCGCCCATCCACCATCCTCTTTTTATCCCTCCCCATCTTATCAAATCAGATCGCAGGTATTAAACGGCCATCGCCGGAGCCGACCGATGTGGGAGTTAAAAATCAGAGAAAAACTAAGTCACAAAAGAAGAAGAAGAAGAGGGACCCCAACGAACCCCAAAAGTGAGCCCCTATTCTCGAATAATCATTCGTACTTCGAAAACGTCTCAGTTTATAATTAATTCGCAATGCTGATCGATCGATCATCTATCGAATGGGTTTTGATTTAACGTTTTAGGCGCTCCACGATGAGGTCATATTTTTGGCTTAATTATAAAAGTGAAACTAACGGACGTTTTGAGAATTACATTCGGCTAAAAGATTCTGTCGGATGTGTTTTAGGAAAGAATGAAAAAAAAAAAAAAAAAAAAAAAGAAAAGGAAAAAAAGAAACGTGACTCGTAAAGTATATATTTTTTTTTTATATTCCGATCGAGGAGACGTAGGAAAAAAAAATTTATGTAGAAAAATAAAAAAGATTTAAGAGAGGCAGAGAGAAAGAGATTTTTACAAAGGCTTTAGGTGTATTATTGTTGTTGTTGTTGCTTTTTTTTTTTTGTTTTCCTTTTTGTTTTTTTCTTTTTTGTCTTTTTTTCGACAGAACTTTCACAGGGGGTTTATATTGAAACAACGAATTTCAATTGCAGACCAGTGTCGGCTTACGCTCTCTTCTTCAGGGACACCCAGGCAGCGATCAAAGGACAAAATCCTAACGCAAGTTTCGGGGAAATTTCGAAAATCGTTGCGTCAATGTGGGACGCCTTGGAGATCGAACATAAGAACGTGAGTACCAGCTTTTTAATTTTTATATTATTATTATTATTATTATTATTATTATTATTATTAGTTTTTTTTAACCCTTATAATAGTACCTTTCAAATTTATTCGGGTACCGTTTAAAAGTTTCTCTTAATTGTGAAGATATTTTCGAGTCCTTTTAAAATTTGTATTTTAAAAAAAGAAAAGATTCGAGATAGATTAAGGGAAGAAAAGGAACGATGATAATTAATTTCCACGAATAAAATGTAGCGTCGTTAAATGCTTTTAAAATAATCCTATTTAAAAAGATTAAAATTGAACAAATCGTCTTCGTTCGATTGAACAAGGGAAAGGAAAAAGTAAAAGGAAAAAAATAAAAAAACAATGTAAGAAGACGAAAAAAAAAAGGAAAAAGGTGGTAGAAGGGGGGGAAAGAGATTAATAGATTCCACCAATTGATTGCTGCAGTATATATTTGAACAACGATTGAAGACACGATATATGTTTTAAACACACACATATATATATATATATATATATATTAGGAATGAAATATGCTCACATCATATATTATATTTCAAAGAGTCATAGTTGAGACACGAATAAATTATTTCGAAGAATCGAATCTACGCGCGCGCACGCACACAAACACACACACACACATACAGAGAGAGAGAACAAGCGCATTTTAAATACATATACGACGTTACGTAAGTTTGTGTTTATATACTCATACACATATACGGAATGACAAGTTTAAAAGTAGGTATACTCCACAACACGGATTACATAGATATTTCTTTGTATACATTTAAAGTTATAGAATGGAACTTTATGGAACGGTTATGATATATGTTTGTATATATTAACATATATAGATATACATATACTAATCTAACCAACTATTTTTCTTAACTCTATTTCGTAGAATCTTATACTTGTAAACGCCACGTCCCGAATAAAATTATTATATTTCTCTCGTAAGATATGTATGTACGTCGAATGTTAAAACTAACTTTCTCCATTTTGGAGAGAACGGAAGATCGAGACAGACAGATAGATAGATAAATACATAGATAGATAGATAAGAAACGAGAAAGAGCGAGAGAGTAACAATTGACATTGAAGAAGCTGTTTGCGTCTTATCTTATATATAATCTCCCTTTTCATATACATATATATATATATATATATCAAGTATATGTATCAGCCACATCGCAAACCGACCTCGAAATTTCGAGCTTTCTTCCATGGGTATCATAAATTATTGAACGTGTATATTAGGAAACTAGAAAACAATAGGGGGGAGGGGGGAAGGAAGGAATACAAGAAAATAAAAAAAGAGAAGAAGAAGAGTAAAATAAATTAAAACGAATTAAATTGTTATATCTTAAATCTATTCTTACGAACGATACGTATTTATTTCTATTATTATTATTTCTTTTCTATTTTTTTTTTTTTTTTTCATTTATCTTTCTTTTGTATTTATTTTTTCTTTTCGCATTTATTTTTTATTCATTGTTTTTTCTATTTATCTTATTTCTTTTTTTTTCTTTTTATCCTTTTTTCTTTTTATCTTTTTTTTCTTTTTATCTTTTTTTTTCTTTTTATCTTTTTTTTTCTTTTCATCTTTTTTTTTTTTTTATCTTTTTTTTCCTTTTTATCTTTTTTTTTCTTTTTATCTGTTTTTTTCTTTTTATCTTTTTTTTTTCTTCCTTTTTATCTTATATTCTTTTCCGCTACATATATACATAGTAATTTGGCTATATATCATGTATACGCGCGTAAAAAGTACGAGAATGAGAAGAAAATTAAGAGAATGAGGTGAAAGATAAAAGAAAAGGGGGAAAAGAAAAGAAAAGGGACGAGGCGGGAAGTACGAACAATAACGTTACACATCGTTAATTAATTCTAGAACTAACTAGACGAACCTTTTTTTGTTTCCTTAATCTTTATAGAAATTCGGACATGAGTATGTGTGTGTTTCTGTGTATATACATATATATATATATAAATATATATATATATAATATATATACATATATATATAAGATACAAATATGTATATATAATATTTACATACATGTATATATATATATATACATGTATGTATATATATATATATTTATTTATATTTTATATATATATCTTATGTGTTATGTGTTTCTACATTTTTTTTGTTCCCTTAATATTCTCTATAGAAATTCGAAGATGAGTATGTGTGTTTCTGTGTATGTATATATATATATATATATATATATATATATATATATATATATATATATATATACAGAAATATGTATATATACATAAACATATATATATATATAATATACAAATTGTATATATATATATACATATATAGAATATATATATGTCTTATGTTATGTGTTTTTACATTCTTTTTGTTCCCTTAATGTTCTCTATAGAAATTCGGAGATGAGTATGTGTGTTTCTGTGTATGTATTTATATATATATATGTATATATTTATATATATATACAGAAGTATGTATATATACATAAACATATATATATATAATATGAACATATAATATATATATAATATATACATATATATATAATATACAAATTGTATATATATATATACATATATAAAATATATATATGTCTTGTGTTATGTGTTTTTACATTTTTTTTGTTCCCTTAATGTTCTCTATAGAAATTCGGAGATGAGTATGTGTGTTTCTGTGTATGTATTTATATATATATATATGTATATATTTATATATATATACAGAAGTATGTATATATACATAAACATATATATATATATATAATATGAACATATAATATATATATAATATATACATATATATATAATATACAAATTGTATATATATATACATATATAAAATATATATATGTCTTGTGTTATGTGTTTTTACATTTTTTTTGTTCCCTTAATGTTCTCTATAGAAATTCGGAGATGAGTATGTGTGTTTCTGTGTATGTATTTATATATATATATGTATATATTTATATATATATACAGAAGTATGTATATATACATAAACATATATATATATATATATAATATGAACATATAATATATATATAATATATACATATATATATAATATACAAATTGTATATATATATACATATATAAAATATATATATGTCTTGTGTTATGTGTTTTTACATTTTTTTTGTTCCCTTAATGTTCTCTATAGAAATTCGGAGATGAGTATGTGTGTTTCTGTGTATGTATTTATATATATATATGTATATATTTATATATATATACAGAAGTATGTATATATACATAAACATATATATATATAATATGAACATATAATATATATATAATATATACATATATATATAATATACAAATTGTATATATATATATACATATATAAAATATATATATGTCTTGTGTTATGTGTTTTTACATTTTTTTTGTTCCCTTAATGTTCTCTATAGAAATTCGGAGATGAGTATGTGTGTTTCTGTGTATGTATTTATATATATATATGTATATATTTATATATATATACAGAAGTATGTATATATACATAAACATATATATATATAATATGAACATATAATATATATATAATATATACATATATATATAATATACAAATTGTATATATATATACATATATAAAATATATATATGTCTTGTGTTATGTGTTTTTACATTTTTTTTGTTCCCTTAATGTTCTCTATAGAAATTCGGAGATGAGTATGTGTGTTTCTGTGTATGTATTTATATATATATATGTATATATTTATATATATATACAGAAGTATGTATATATACATAAACATATATATATATAATATGAACATATAATATATATATAATATATATATATATATATAATATACAAATTGTATATATATATACATATATAAAATATATATATGTCTTGTGTTATGTGTTTTTACATTTTTTTTGTTCCCTTAATGTTCTCTATAGAAATTCGGAGATGAGTATGTGTGTTTCTGTGTATGTATTTATATATATATATATATATATATTTTTATATATATATACAGAAGTATGTATATATACATAAACATATATATATATAATATGAACATATAATATATATATAATATATACATATATATATAATATACAAATTGTATATATAATATATACAATAATGTATATATATAATATATATATATATATATAAAATATATATATAAATATGTCTTGTGTTATGTGTTTTTACATTTTTTTGTTCCCCTAACATTTTCTATAGAAATTCGGATTTGAGAATGTATATGTTTCTGTGTATATTTATATATATATATATATATATGTATATAATATATACGTATATATATAATATATACATACGAAAATATAAATATATATATATATATATATATATATACATACATATATATATATATATATCTATATTTTATATATATATATACATATATAAAATATATATACATATGTCTTATGTGTTGTGTGCCCTTACATTTAAGAGAATACTAGTCTGCTTAAATAGAAGAAGAAATGGGTGAAATAGACAGAGATAGAGATAGAGAGAGAATAAACAGTTGAATAGTAAGAAGAGAAACGGAGCGTTAGTGACGAGGAGGCGATGGTGGTCGCGGTGTGGTGTGGTGGTGGCTGTGGTGGTGGTGGTGGTACTGGTGGGTTGGGAGAGTGAGTGAGAGAGAGGAGTAGAAGAGAGACCATGTGGAAAGGAAACAATATATAAGAGGATAATTCCACGGAAAGTGCATTTTAATTTCGCTACATCTAGGACGACGATATGCAGTTAGACTAGGTGGAATCTTGATTAAATTCCTGCCCCCTTTTTCCCGTGCCCGTGTTTTATAAGAATTGAAAGAGGACCCGCGCTTCTTTCCTCTCTCTCTCTCTCTCTCTCTCTCTCTTTTCACTCTCTTTCTCTTTTTCTTTTTTTCCTTCTTCCTCCTCCTCCTCTTCCTCCTCCTCCTCCTCCTTTCTTTCCATTCTTTCCTCTCTTTTGTTTCTTTTCTTTCTTTCCTATTTCTTTCTTTTTCCTTCCTTTTTCTTTTTCTATCTTTCATTCATTCGTTGCTTACGCTCGCTCTAACTACCCACACCACATAGCACAAGGTTTTTTATCGTGCGAACATATTCTTTTCGGACTGTGAAGAGAAAGAGAGATAATGAGAGAGAGAGAGAGAGAGAGAGAGAAACTATAGGGAAACGAAGAAGTATAGGAGCGAGAGGGAAGCGCGGGTGGAGAAGAGACAGATATGAAAATTTGCACTTTGTTGCCTATAAAGGAGAAGGAAAGGAAAAAGTAAAACAAATAATATGAAAGAAAGATAGAGATAGATAAAGATAGAGATAGATAAAGATAGAGATAGAGATAGAGATAGAGATAGAGATAAAAATAGAGAGACCTAGCATAAGAGCTACTCTTTATCGTTAAGCTCTTCTAAAGAACAAATAATAAGTATTATCCTACTTCGCAGTCATTAAAAATTAATTACACTATTTTGTTAATTGATTTTTTTTTGCTTTTGTTCTTTTTGGTCTTTTTTTGCCTTTTTCCTCCTCGAATTATCAAACAATGAGATATATATATATATATATAACGCGGCGATCAAAGTCGCTATAATTCTATTGCATTGTAAATACAAAAAAATATATTTTCTTAACTTTTAATATTTGACATTTGTGGGAGCCACAATGATCGAGAAATGATGACGATTACGTTATTTATAAAAACAGAGAAAAATGTTTGCCGATTGGTTTCTCTCTTTTTCTTTCATTCTTTCTTCTTTCATTCTTTCTTCTTTCATTCTTTCTTCTTTCATTCTTTCTTCTTTCATTCTTTCTTCTTTCATTCTTTCTTCTTTCATTCTTTCTTCTTTCATTCTTTTTTCTTTCATTCTTTTCTTTTTTCTTTTCAATTTGTAAATTATTATTTATTATCATCATCGTCATCATTGTCGTCATTGTAATCTTATCTTATTATTATTCTTAAATCATTATATTTCTTATCACTATTTACTAACCTTTCTAAAGACTATTAGTACCACCATCACCACCACCAATACTTCTATTATACTATCTAATATCTTTGGTACAAATACTAATATTACTACTATAGCACCACCACTAATATCATTAGAACTCATACTATATATATATATATATATATATATATATATATATATATATATATATATATACATATATATATGTATACACATAATATTATATATACATATATATATACACATATATATATATATATATATATATATATATATATATATACATATATATATGTATACACATAATATTATATATACATATATATATACACATAATATATATATATATATATATATATATATATATATATATATGTATATTATGTGTATATAGTTCTCTCTCTCTTTCCTCCCATACAATGTTTTTTAAGATTTAAATAAATAAATTAAGATAGATTTAAATGACTTAATGTCGAAAAATTTGTAGAAATAATGCTAAAATAAATAATATAATACTTAATTTAAACATATGAAAAAGTATACTTATGAGGACTTGAACCCCATTTCTATTTCTTCTTATGGGATATATGAAAATATAATAATAACAAGTGGCAACGATAAATGAAAAACATAATGAAAATAATAATTGTAGCATAAACATTTTGAAGTAGCTACGATTGTTTGTAGCAGCTATTGATTGATGTTGTACTGTTTCCATTTTAATTGTATATATATTATATATACAACAATAAACTAGAATATAGTTTATCGATTATATGTGTCTGTGACTTGTTGCTGCAATGCACCAATTTCAGAAGATATCTGGGGGTGATCCGCAGAAATCTGAAAGAGAATTATTTTATTAACACACACATACCCTTTTGATTAATTATTTAAGACGTGAAAATAATATTATGCAAACATTCATAAAATATTAATATCTCGGTTATATACATTGTGAACATTGATTCAAATAAAAAAGATGAAAGAAAGTCAGAGAGAGGGGGGGGTGGGGGGGGGGGAGAGAGAAAGGAAAAAAACAAGGACTTGGCACGGTCGAGATTTAAAAAAACGATCGTATGCATTTAAATTAATATATTTAAATGTTTTCAGGTTTACAAAAAAAAGACCGAGGCGGCTAAGAAGGAATATTTGAAGGCTTTGGCTGCGTATAGGGCATCGTTGGTTAGTAAGGGCGCGGCCGAGAACGAACAACAACAGCAACAGCATCAACAACAACAGCCGCAACATCAACAACAACAACAACAACAACAACAACAACAACAGCAGCAGCCGCAGGTACAATACACCGGATATGCCAGTTATGGTGGAAATGGTGCACAAGGGAACGTTGCGTATGAGGTTTACAGTCCTCAGCCCCAACCGCCGTCGCCTCAGCAACAACATCAACAACATCAGCATCAACATCAACAGCAACAACAACAGATGGCGATTAAAAAGTCACCGCATCATCTTACGATGCAGGGTAATCCTCAGCAACAGGCGCAACAGGTAAACGAAAGAACCAATAATCCTCTCGGCTTTTTATTCTCACATTCGTATTATTATAATATATAATAAATATTAATTTATAATCGTTCTCGGTTCGGAATTCGTCAGATTGAAACCCGTAAAAAAAAAACAAAATAAAAAAACGTTTTTTGTGTTTACCATTACAGGGATTATTAGGCAATGCCATGGCATCGGCACATATGACACAACAACACATGCAACAACAAGTGTCACAACAGCAATATATTCAGGTAAATGTAACAAAATATCTTGCTATATATTTACGTATATATAAACATATATATATATATATATATATATATATATATATACACGTATCTTATATATATAGATATTAATTCGTTTTTGTATTTCAAGAAAATTCGTACGAGTTTAATCGATGATCCAAACTCGAGGGAATCATATTTTATTGAATATACGGAAATTGAATTTAATTTGAACGCATTATTTACGATGATAATAATAATAATAATAATAATTATTATTATTATTATTATTATTAGTAGTAGTAGTAGTAGTAGTAGTAGTAGTAGTATTACGAAGAGCGTTCGTTAGTTTTTTCTTATATGAACATTCAAAATTCCCGCTAATATGACGTGAATCGATAAATATCGTATACTACCTTCTAGTAGACAATCGATTATTCCATTCGTCGTCAAGCTGCAAAATGGCTACCACGCATGCCAATACCGCGAACGTATATATATACATATATCGATGATTCAAACTCGAGAGAATCATATTTTATCGCATTAATTTCAACGCATTATTTACGATGATGATAATAATAATAATAATTATCATGATTGTAATTATTATTATTATTAAGAAGAGCGTTGGTTAGTTTTTTCTTATATAAACATTCAAAAATCCCGCTAATATGACGTGTGGTCGATACATATCGTATTACTACCTACTACTAATCGATTATTCCATTCGTCGTCAAGCTGCAGAATGGCTACCACGCATGCCTATACCGCGAACGTATATATATGTATACATATATTTATATATATGTATATATATATATATATATATATATATATATATACATACATATATCGATGATCCAAACTCGAGGGAATCATATTTTATCGAATATACGGAAATCGAATTTAATTTGAACGCATTATTTACGATGATGAAAATAATAATAATATAATAATAATAATACAAATCATTATCATCATTATTATTATTATTAAGAA
Source organism: Dolichovespula media (assembly GCA_911387685.1). Taxonomy (NCBI): domain Eukaryota; kingdom Metazoa; phylum Arthropoda; class Insecta; order Hymenoptera; family Vespidae; genus Dolichovespula; species Dolichovespula media. The sequence continues at coordinate 7,819,816 of OU426855.1, read as the reverse complement.
GCGGATTCGGTAGTTTTTTCCTGTATAAAAACTCAAAATTTCCGCTGATATGACGTGCGGGCGATACATATAGTATTACTACATACTACTAGACAATCGATATTCCATTCGTCGTCAAGCTGCAAAATGGCTACTACGCATGCCAATACCACAAACGTATATATATGTACATAATATGTGTGTGTATATATATATACATATATATACACACATTATCGATGTTCCAAACTCGAGGGAATCATATTTTATCGAATATACGGAAATCGAATTTAATTTGAACGCATTATTTACGATGATGAAAATAATAATAATATAATAATAATAATACAAATCATTATCATCATTATTATTATTATTAAGAAGCGGATTCGGTAGTTTTTTCCTGTATAAAAACTCAAAATTTCCGCTGATATGACGTGCGGGCGATACATATAGTATTACTACGTACTACTAGCAATCGATATTCCATTCGTCGTCAAGCTGCAAAATGGCTACTACGCATGCCAATACACAAACGTATATATATGTATATAATATGTGTGTGTGTGTGTATATATATATATATATATATACACACATTATCGATGTTCCAAACTCGAGAGTATCATATTTTATCGAATATACGGAAATCGAATTTAATTTGAACGCATTATTTACGATGCTGATAATAATAATAATAATTATTATTATCATTATAATAATTATTATTATTATTAAGAAGAGCATTCGTTAGTTTTTTCTTATATAAACACTCAAAATTCCCACTAATAGGACGTGCGGTCGATAGATACATATAGTATTACTACCTACTACTAGACAATCAATATTCCGTTCGTCGTCAAGCTGCAAAATGGCTACTACGCATGCCAATACCACAAACATATATATATATATATATATATATATATATATATATATATATATATATACATATATATATTTTTATGTATATATATATATATATATATATACACACATATATTGATGATCCAAACTCGAGGGAATCATATTTCATCAAATATACTGAAATTGAATTTAATTTTTCTGTCACTTGAAACATTCAAAATCGAAACACTCAAAATTCCCGCTAATGTTAGGTGTGGTCAATACATATCGTATTACTACGTACTACTAGACTATTGATTTTTCCAATCGTCGCCATTTTCAAAATGGCTACCACGAATGCCAATCAACGAACGTTATGTAGATATATATATATGTAGATATATATACGTATATCGATGATTCAAACTCGAGGAAATCATATTTTAACGAATATACGGAAATCGAATTTGATTTGAACGCATTTCTTACGATCATGATAATAATTATAATGATAATTATCATTATAATAATTATTATTATTGTTAAGAAAAGCGTTCGTTAATTTTTTCTTATAAACATTTAAAATTCCCGCTAATATGGCATGCGATCAATATCGTGTTACTACCTCAGCTATTAGACGATAGAATGTCCCATTCGTCGTCAAGCTGCAAAATGGCTACGACGAATGCTGTAGGCTCGTCCTGCAGAAAACTTGTTTTCTGCTTAAGATCACCTGGGAGGTATTAATTCGTGAGTAAATCGGGGTATTAATGGTGAAAAGTTATTTTCCTTCCATCCGTTTCGAAGCCGAACCAAATCGTTTCGATAACTTGATGTTAGGATATTAACCTACAAGCGCACTTAAGAAAGTAATGTATAAACTAAAATAACGAAAGAATCGTTATTTAATAGTTTATTTAATGTAATACCTTAATTTGACTCAGGTTCCGCAGCAACAACTACAACCTTCACAGTCACTGATGCATATGAGCCCTCCCAGAGGCGACTCCCTATCTAGCCCACCTCCAGTAAGTGCTACTCAAGTCGCGATCGTTGGACAAAGAGCACCAACAAATGCATGCATTCGTCACGGATGTCCAAATCCAGCTGTAGCCAATAGCGAATGGGAAGATGAGTATTGCAGTAACGAATGCGTGGTCAGCCACTGCAGGTTTGTGTGAGCATTCTTTCCATTTCTTATTGGCTAGTGATAAACTCGTATAATGACTGGCTGAAAGGAAGATTTAAGAGAAATATAAAAAAAGAAAGAAAAGCGAGCGACTAATCAGTGATTATATGAGATCAATAAAGATTAGGATGATTTACATTTTTTTATTTTTAAATTTTATTTAAACTTTTTAATTATAGAGATGTCTTTACCACTTGGGTATCGTCGAATCAAAATCCACAACAGAATTTCTCCACCGTGAAATAAGTGTTTACGCAAGAGAGGTCGTACTACACGTCGTTTGAATTGCATCGAGGCTCCATAACGTGTAGGGCCTGTTTTGTTCAGTGAGATATCTAATCTAATGTGTATATATATATAGGCCGCGCGAAGAGAGAGTGAATTTAAAGGTAAAAGTCAGCGAGAGTACGATTGTAAAAGTGGAAAGAAGAAAAGAATAGAAAGAAGAAAGAGGAAAAAGAAGAAAAAGAAGGAACAGGACTTGAACGAAAATATCACACAATACAATCTCGTGTATGCGAAAGAAACAACGTAGCATCGTCCAATCAGGAAGTATCGTCTAATCACGTTATATATATATATACATACATATACACACACAAATATATATATAGATATATATATATATATATATATATATATATATATATATATATATATATATATATATATATACACACAACATTTTGAATCAGGTGGAGAAAGTCGGATGATACGTTACTGTGTAGAACGAGAAGATATATGTGTAAATTAAGAAGCCTTATTCACAATAATCCATTACTCTGGTCAAAACATTGTCTATTTACGAAAGTTCGGGGGATAATAATTATTAGTGCGGCTTTTTAAACAGGAAAAAAAATGAATCTTGACGATTTTCTTTCATAAACCGCAATAATAATAATAATAATAATAATAATAATAATAATAATAATCATAATTATAATGAATAATAATATTAATAATAATAAATAATAATAATAATAAATAATAATAATAATAAACATCATTGTTTGTCGATAGACGGGAGGCATGTGCCAACTGTACAGTTAAACAGTACGTTCGTATATTTAACACTTTGCATTCGAGGCCGTTTCCGTGCGAACCAATCAGCAATTTGAAACGTTTCGTAGCACTTTTGGTGAATTTCTTACCTCTAACTTAAAATGATTACAAACATAAAACTTCTTCATTTTAATATTTAATCTTGTATCTTTACATCTTTACGAAGATAATTTCTTAAACATTTAGGCGGATGTTTTCGGAATCGGAGGTTAAAATCGAAGCTCGAGCACGTATCTGACGAAAATCTCATCAATTGCCGAACAAAAGTTTTCACATACCGCAAGTGATTAAGCAGCTGTTTTCCTCTCTTTTGTTTAGTGTTTTTATAAAGTATATATGAATCTATTGAGCAAATTTCAAGCAAATTTCATCTCTCGAGTTACGGCATTAAATCATGTAGTGAGCGAGAGCCACCTCTCGATTGCAAAGGGGTTAAAATTAGACGAAATCGATTAATAGCGGGTGGCAATTTTTCACAAACGATCGTGAATATGATTTTTGATATCGTTCACGATGGTAAAAGGATACGGGGTTAAAAAGTGTCGGTCTCCTTATTCTATCAATTGCATTATTCATACGTATTAAAATGAAAATCCTTTGGGAAGGATTTAATCCTGTAGTTAAATAGACAGCAAAAAAATAATAGTCACATACAATGGTGCAGAAATAATAAGAAATGTGAGAAAGAAAGAGAGAGAGGGAGGGGGGGGAGGGAGAGAGAGAGACGATTGGATGAATAAAAAAATGAAAAAATCATCTGTGTAGTAAAAAAACTGTATTACCTGGCAGAGCCATCGGCTGCAGTTGTTGCATGTTTCTCCCCATTCTATAATTAGCTACGAATATTATTATTAATCATCTAGTATGATTATATTTATAAAATGCGAACATATATGTGTAATTGGTCGGTCAATTATATATACATGTTTTGGAACGATAGAATACTAGCGGGTATCGACAAAAAAAAAAAATTGGGAAAAGAAGGAAGAAGAAGAGGAGGAAGAGGATGAGGAAGAAGAAGAGAAGATGAAGTAGGAAAAAAATAGTATGATGATCTATATTGGTGTGGTACCCAGTGATGAATCCGATTCAGAGAATGTGTTTTTGAATATTAAGAAAAAGGAAGAAAGCTGAATTAAGATGATAGAAACGACTTCTGTGGTAGTAGAAGATAATTCTTCTTTGGCTCTTCCCCTGTGCCCCCTAACTTTCGTGGTTCTATCTGTATCGTAACGTCTTGTGAATCTAATATTTATCCATTTATCATTCAATATGGTCAATCATATATATATAAAAGAAATCAATAACAAATTGAGGCATATCACGATATTTATATTATATAATTCGCAATTTCTTACTTTGCAGTTGGATAAAATAATAATAATAATGATGATGATGATGATAATTATTATTATTATCTTCGTCGCAATTTTACAATTCTTTTTTTCTTTTCTCTCTTCAAGCTAAATCTGGATTATAATCGACAATAAGGGAATTTATAATTGACGTAAGCAAGAAAAAGATTTCTTTATTAAATCAATAGGTTAAATTTGACGAAATAGTTGGAATGTACAAAAAATGATATGGTATCGTGGTTGCCTACTTGCGGCATACATGTTTGTATTCACGTACATACATACATACATACATACATACATACATACATACATACACACACACAAACAAACACAACACACACATATATACACACAGAAATACACATAAATATATAATACTTTGCTAATAAGATATATCATTTTCTTAGGAGAACAAAAACGAGAGAAAGAAAAAGAAAAGTATAGAGAAAATCGTCTTGAATTGGTGACAGCGCAGCAAACACTTTAGTACCTAATTACTATAATTTACGATCTTATTTTATTTTTTTAATATTATTATTACTTTTTTCTTTTTCTATCTTTCATTCTTTCGTTTCTTACGCTCGTTCTTCTACCTAACACCGCATAGCACAACGCTTTTATCATCGGAACATATTCTTTTCGGACCGTGAAAAAAAGAGAGATAATGAGTTAGTGTATGAGATAGAGGGAGAGAGAGAGAGAAACTATAGGGAAACGAAGAAGTATTCGTTATTTAAGAAAAGATAGAGATAGGTAGAGATAGAGATAGAGATAGAGATAAAAATAGAGAGACCTAGCATAAGAGCTACTCTTTATCGTTAAGCTTTTCTAAAGAACAAATAATAAGTATTATCCTACTTCGCAGTCATTAAAAATTAATTACACTATTTTGTTAATTGATTTTTTTTTGCTTTTGTTCTTTTTGGTCTTTTTTTGCCTTTTTCCTCCTCGAATTATCAAACAATGAGATATATATATAACGCGGCGATCAAAGTCGCTATAATTCTATTGCATTGTAAATACAAAAAAATATATTTTCTTAACTTTTAATATTTGACATTTGTGGGAGCCACAATGATCGAGAAATGATGACGATTACGTTATTTATAAAAACAGAGAAAAATGTTTGCCGATTGGTTTCTCTCTTTTTCTTTCATTCTTTCTTCTTTCATTCTTTCTTCTTTCATTCTTTCTTCTTTCATTCTTTCTTCTTTCATTCTTTCTTCTTTCATTCTTTCTTCTTTCATTCTTTCTTCTTTCATTCTTTCTTCTTTCATTCTTTTTTCTTTCATTCTTTTCTTTTTTCTTTTCAATTTGTAAATTATTATTTATTATCATCATCGTCATCATTGTCGTCATTGTAATCTTATCTTATTATTATTCTTAAATCATTATATTTCTTATCACTATTTACTAACCTTTCTAAAGACTATTAGTACCACCATCACCACCACCAATACTTCTATTATACTATCTAATATCTTTGGTACAAATACTAATATTACTACTATAGCACCACCACTAATATCATTAGAACTCATACTATATATATATATATATATATATATATATATATATATATATACATATATATATGTATACACATAATATTATATATACATATATATATACACATAATATATATATATATATATATATATATATATATACATATATATATGTATACACATAATATTATATATACATATATATATACACATAATATATATATATATATATATATATATATATATATACATATATATATGTATACACATAATATTATATATACATATATATATACACATAATATATATATATATATATATATATATATATATATATATATATATATATATATATGTATACACATAATATTATATATACATATATATATACACATAATATATATATATATATATATATATATATATATATATATATATATACATATATATATGTATACACATAATATTATATATACATATATATATACACATAATATATATATATATATATATATATATATATATATATATATATACATATATATATGTATACACATAATATTATATATACATATATATATACACATAATATATATATATATATATATGTATATTATGTGTATATAGTTCTCTCTCTCTTTCCTCCCATACAATGTTTTTTAAGATTTAAATAAATAAATTAAGATAGATTTAAATGACTTAATGTCGAAAAATTTGTAGAAATAATGCTAAAATAAATAATATAATACTTAATTTAAACATATGAAAAAGTATACTTATGAGGACTTGAACCCCATTTCTATTTCTTCTTATGGGATATATGAAAATATAATAATAACAAGTGGCAACGATAAATGAAAAACATAATGAAAATAATAATTGTAGCATAAACATTTTGAAGTAGCTACGATTGTTTGTAGCAGCTATTGATTGATGTTGTACTGTTTCCATTTTAATTGTATATATATTATATATACAAGAATAAACGAGACACAATTGTATATAATATATATTATATACAACAACAATAAACTAGAATATAGTTTATCGATTATATGTGTCTGTGACTTGTTGCTGCAATGCACCAATTTCAGAAGATATCTGGGGGTGATCCGCAGAAATCTGAAAGAGAATTGTTTTATTAACACACACATATATGGTATATATATAATATATATAATATGGTACATATACAATGGTACATATATTTATATATCTCTTTTATCATTTTTTTCTTAATTTACGAAAATAAGTATATATATTTGGCGTTTTCATATATGTTTGTTAAATTTGTATGAATAAATGGTATGAAGTATATTTGGGAAAAGAATTTTAATAGGCAAGTCTAAGTATAAATTTATTTACGTCGACGTTACGATGCAAATTTGTATTTTATAATATTTATGATTACGTACACAGACACACGTACACGTACACGACACGTATACACATGTATCATGCGCAAAAACCATAAAGGAAGAAAAAAGAAAAGCAAATAGATAATTCAGATTTTGCTAATGGATGCGTACTTTCGCTTATTTTTTACAACTAGTATTTAAAATTATCAGTTCCATATTTGTGGTAAGCATCCCCTCTCCCCTCCACCCTCAAGTCTATCATACGCGGGCATATTTTATGGAAGAAAAGTCAAAATATATCGGTGAATAATATATAGTCAGATTGTTCGGAAAAGAGAAAGAGTAGAAAATTTGAATAAGCTTTTAAGTAAAAAAAAAAAGTAAAGAAAGAAAGATCATTGAGTATAATATAGTTGTATAATGAAGATATATATGTATGTATGTATATACATATATATATATGTATATATATATATGTGTGTGTATATATATATATATATATATATATATATATATATATATATATATATATATATCTTTCCATACTTATCTTTGGAGACCTCTCGATAATATCTGATCTCAATTACACAATCGCGATAATTGTTTATTGGGTAACAGAAAATTATTGAACGTGTCTCGAAAAAGTGTGTGTTTGTGTGTGTATGGGTGGGTGGTGTGAGGTATGAGAGAGAGAAAGAGAGAGAGAATGAATGTGGTAAAGAATTTTCTTTTAATATTCTCTTTTTAATATACCCCCTTGTAAATATACATAAATATATATTCTATAGATTTGTAGGTTATGTGAACATAATCAATATTGTATTATATTGATAACAAACGATTTGTGGTATATATTATGAAAGAATATAAATATATAAAATAAATATATATATAAAAATATATATATATACATATACATATAGGATAATAATAAAAAAAAAACGAAAATACTTATAATTGATAATTTTAAAGGAAATAAGATATTGATTAAGCCGATTAGGCCTGTTGTGTGAAGTATCCAGGTATGCGGCGTGTCAATAAAAAAAAAAATATGGTATACAAAAGCTACACAGAAAACACAAAATACCCCCTCCCCATGCCCCGTATGTGTGTATATCCCTTAATACAGAGAACACAACTTTTACATTAATCGTAATCGCATAAATCAATATTAAAAGAAAAAGAAAAAAAAAAGTGAATCTAGGAAATATCCAGCATATATTGTAGTAATAGCATTACGCATCAAATGCTAATATATGATGGTAATTTGCAATGAATTTATGTTAATTTTTATTGTTTTCTGTACAAAGACATAATTAAACGATTTCAATCTCAAATTTATCATGTATTTTTATTTTAAAAGCTTTTAATCTTTTAATAATAATAATAATAATAATAATAATAATAATAATAATAATAATAATAATAATAATAATAATAATAATAATAGTAATAATAATAATCCGTATTCCTATATGATATATAATGCGATCAATTGTACAGGCTGACGCAATCGACCATTACGTACCAGTACGTAGAACAATTTATAAAAAAAAAAAAAAAAAAAAAAATTAAAATCTTATGAACTTTTCTACATTTCAATGCATATATATATATATTTTTTTTTTGCCACGAAAATTTATAATTCGAAAAACAAATTAAATTATATTTTCATGGTGTATATTCGTTTTACATACGGATAATATATATTCATATTATCTCAATATCCTGGCATAATTTTCCTTCGTAAGTAACAAATGTGTTTATAAGTTACAGGATCTAATCTAAGATGGTATAATAAATTTCTAACGAACAGTTGATGGGATTGATAGTATTCTTCGAAGGAAGGATATATTGTGGATTAAAAAAAAAAAAAATACTCCTACGATGTCAGACAAATGAATTATTATATATATATATATATATATATATAAATATAAATCCTATTATGTAAATCATATGAAAATAGTATTAATAAATGTAAATTAAATGAGAAACAGTATTATTTACTTACTTCTCTGATTCGTGCTAACTCTTAACTCCCATCACCTTATTCTGTTAAAATAATTTTAATTATGGACGAAGCCAAAAATTTTTCCACGAATTGAACTTTGTATCAGGATCACATGTCATGTTCTCTTGTTCTCCTATTTGAAAATTCGTATTACAAGAATTTCTGAGAATTTACCTCGTAAATCTGAATTTACGGAAAGTCCGGAAATTTTTCCCGCAAATTTGAATTTGTATCAGGATTACGTGAACCCATTCATTATTTTGGGATATTTCATTAATAGATTTAATTCGACGTATTAAAAAATATTAAGGTTGTATATTAAACATTATATTCGATGTTATCACTGTTAATTTTTAAACGCAGATCATTATATTATGCGATATGAACGAATGAATCGATGATTTCAGATAGATTATAATTTGACAAATATTATTTGTTAACGACTTATTGTTAATGAATATAACATAAAACTATTGGATATTTTATCGTGACAAAGAACGTTAATTGATTCAAAAATTTAAGAAATTTTGAACTTCGTAAATCAATTACGATTTCTATGGTGAATTCGAAACTGAACAGAGTACGCGCGTATTGCCAACATATGAAACAAAAAAAACTGTTTAACCCTTTTTTCCTACTTGAATTTAATTCTTGATTTTGTTTTGTGATTTTGTTTACCGATAATTGTAGATAATCTTTAGCATTAAGTTGTGAATTAACAGACAATTATTTTATATTGTCAAGAATTTTGTATGTTACAATTATTGTTTCACAGTATCACAATTAAATCGTGAACGAATATATACATATATATATATATATATATATATATATATATATATATATATATATAATATATATAATACATATAACCTCTTTCAAAGAGATGGAATCACGAACGGAATTTAAAATAAAATCGCCTCCGACCGATGCGATTTCTGCCGTTGAATTCGGTCCGAATTCTACCCAGTTTTTATTAGTCTCATCGTGGGACAGTACAGTCAGATTATATGACATTCACGCAAATAGTATGAGGTTAAAGTATAATCACGACTTGCCGGTTTTGGATGTGGCTTTTCAGGTAATGTATCTCAATTCTATTAAGAAATATGTACGGTCACGATAGCGTTTACATCCTATTATTTCTAGGATGCGGTACATGCTTATAGCGGTGGCTTAGGGAACACATTGAAGATGTATGACATCAATAGTAATACCGGTAATGAGAGTTTTAGTTCTAATCTTCTGCATTATAAATAATCGTGAACGTGTCGCTATGGAAATTGTAAAACTCAGAAGTATTTTAACAGAATCGGTCATGGGAACTCACGACAAACCGATCAGAAAAATAGAATATTGCGGCGCGGTAAATGCTATTTTAACCGGTGGTTGGGACGCAGCTGTAAAGCTATGGGATCCGAGAACTCCTACCTGTGTTGGTAGTTATCTACAACCCGACGTTGTCTTGGCGTTGTCAGTTTGCGGCGACAAATTCGTGGTAGGCACAGCGAAAAGGAAAGTTTGTATCTGGGATTTAAGAAATATGGCCGGAATGTTTCAAAGGCGCGAGAGTAGCCTGAAATATCAAACGCGCTGTATCAAAGGTTTTCCCAACGAACAGGTAAAAACGCATTAACATTCTTACTTGTCGATGGAGGATAGAGTGTCTGTTTCACATATAAATATATTCTTTCGATTTTGCAGGGCTACGTTCTAAGCAGCATAGAGGGTAGAGTGGCGGTAGAATATCTAGACACGACGCCTGAAGCGCAAAAGAAAAAATACGCCTTTAAGTGCCATCGAATAAAGGAGAATAACGTCGAACACATTTATCCAGTGAACGCTATAAGTTTTCATTCGACTTACAACACCTTTGCCACAGGCGGATCGGACGGATTTGTTAATATATGGGATGGTTTTAACAAAAAACGTTTGTGCCAATTCCACAGATATAACGCTGGCGTTGCGGCACTTAGTTTTAGCCACGATGGTTCGGTTCTTGCTATAGGCGTGTCTTATTTAAACGAATCTCAAATACCACCAGGTGGTACGGATGAAATAGAAATTTATATAAGATACGTTAACGATCAAGAAACTAAACCCAAGTAACATTGTATCATTTTTAATAGGGTCATTTGTAATTAAAATGTTATTTAAATCGCGCGCGCATCACCAGATCGGATAAAAGCAACGGTTGAAATTCTCTTTAATGAACGTTCTCTCTTTTTTTTTTTCTTCTTGAACGCATCATGTAAATACCAAGGATCATCAGGATTTTACACTTTTATATTTCTAGAAGACGTCAACTCTTTCTTTACTGTAACTGCTCCGATGTGTATACATTACGATTTTCTGATTTATACGTTACAACGATTCTTACAAAAGTGGATCATTTCTTTGTGAAATTATTAGACTGATCGAATTATTTGAATAAACTACCGTTTTTCTAAACATCGCTGCTGCTTTCTCATTATCGCATAGAATATAATTGCATGTGTATACCCCTATGTATATGTATATTATAGAGAAAAAGAGAGAGAGAGAGAGAGAGAGAGAAAGAGAAAGGGAGGTATGTGAAACGTTATTTCAAAAGCACTATATTTTGTACCATAGGTCGACATTTTATCCGTTCATTGTAATATAATAAGTTCGGACGAAATAAAAGTAGACACATTTTATAAAAGATTATATTTGCTAAAAAGGCTTCGATAACTAAATACAAATATGTTTACGAGTGAAAGGCACGACCCATAATAAATATCAAAGAGAAAAATCACTTGCTAACGCTTTCAATTGACATTATTTTTTTCTTTTTCTTTTTTTTTTTCCTTTATATAGAGTTGTCCATTAAAGTAAAGAACAAATATATTAAAGATTATAAATATTACTTATATCGCTTCATTAATATAAAAAGAGAAAAGTCAGAATATCCCGTCTGTCTCTCATTATTATTAACATTATTATAACAAAGATATTATATATTATATACATGATAAACATTTATCACAAAAGTATTACAATCGAAGATAAAAGAATATACAAATGAAAATATTTAAAAAAATATTTAAGATTTTCTCCTTTTATATGTAGGTTAATATATATATATATTGGACAATCTCCGTATATACTATATATATATATATATATTCGACTAAAGCGAATTGTGCTATTTTAAAACACACGATATCTCGCTTTTATCGTGTTATTTAATTATTGTCAAAATTATTCAAATTCGTATTCTCATCGATGAGCAACTCTAAAAATACGTTGGTGAACAATCTAATTTCAATAAATTGAGCGTACGAACCTGCACTTCAATTATTAGGACGAAGATCTCCATATTTTATATATTTACATATACATATACATACATATATATATATATATATACATATATATATATATATGTATATATATATATATATATATATATATATATATATATATATATATAAATGAATAATTTTACATAGGAGAGAAAAAAAGGAAGGATATAATTATATCTTATCGATATACAAAACCGTAGTTATGTATCCCGATAGACTTTGACCATAACTCTTCCTATCTCTTTCTTTCTCTCTCTCTATCTCTCTATCTCTCTTATAAGTACATGCATTTTCATATAACGCACGATTACTATGAATGAAGTAGTTATATATTCATTTGGAGATCAACGTGTATGTACGATTTATACGAATTTATATATTTTGCAAGGAAGGCAACAAGCTGCTTTGAAATATGAGAGATTGAAACCAAACGAAAAATTTTTAACGATATCTTTTATAAAAAAAAAAAATTGTTAACCATCGACACACACACGCACACATATATATATATGTATGTATGTATGTATGTATGTATGTATGTTTATATATATGTATATCTTTTTCTTAACAATTTCTTTAAAATTTCTTTGAAACTTCAGTTAACGATGTACGATCATACATATATATGTATATATATATATATGTATGTATGTATGTATGTATGTAGGTATGTATGTATGTATGTATAGCATTCAACAATTTTCACTAATAATAACTGACATCCCTTATAATTCTTCTCTCAGATATATCAACATGAGCGCGAATAAACACATGATCGCATTGTTCTATCGAATTTACGAATAAAAATGAAATCTTCCTATTTCTATCGTCGAAAATCTTTCACTACGATCGATAGAGAGAGACGATCGACGAAACGATCGCGTGCAAGTTTTTTTCAACGATTCTCATTACCCTATAACAAATCGAGATCTGCTTTACGATTGAACATATCAACAGAGTTCCTTCGATTAATTCCTCGAAGTCAACAATAGTTGACGTAACATTAGATATCTTCCATTCTTCTTCGTTCTTCGTTATTTCACGAGTTTATACTGTCAATTTAACATTTATTAATCTGTCACAATGTCCGACGTGCTAATTATCTTTCGCAAAGTATCACGTATCCTGTCGTATGTTGCAAAACTGATCCCTACCGCTATTGGACCCTTCACCCAATTCATACTCAGTCCTTTGAAGAAAGCCATCAGTCCTTCCTCTCTAAAGAAAAGAAAAAAATAAGTAATTTGAATAAGTATCGATAAGAATATTTCATTGGACAATTGACACAATTTTCTAACGATTCTCTTTTTGGGCGGGGCAAGCGAAGGGGCGTTTGAATCGAATATTGATAAAAAAAAAAAAAAAGAACAAGAACGAAAAAAAGAAACAGAACAAATACGCCAATATAATTATACGTTGTTGTTCTTTCTAATCGTATTGATAGCGGGGGCAGACATAAACGTTATCAATTTGTATCTAAAGCAAAAGATTTAAAATATATCATAAAATATTGAATATTGTTGAGTGTTTCCCTTCGGGGGAGGGGGAAGAGAGGAGGAAAGTAAATAATTCTTATTATCACCGATTTTACCATCAAAAAACTCATCCGTACGATGAATATAATTAAGTCAATGAATGGGCTTACGTGTAAATTTTAATTATCGTCGAGGTTACTCTCTGATAATGTTGATTCTTGATAGCCGACGTTTGCATTCTTCTCCTAACGATATCCAAAGGGTAACTACTCGTTTGTCCTACCACACCGGCTACAGCGCCACAAAGTAATGCCAAGGCAGTAGTCATCCCAGGTATACTCGTAGTGTACTGGGAATATTCTATTAATCGACAGGTAATAACGAAGATAAATATTTATGGTAATCATGACAAGAAGCAGATATATCTTGCGTAAATATATAAATTATATATATATATATATATATATATATATATATATATATATATATATATATAGAGAGAGAGAGAGAGAGAGAAAGGAAGAAGGATGATCGAAAGTGATTCGTCAAGAATATGATGATGATGATGATGATGAGGATTAGGATTGATAACTTAGGATAGAAAATGAAGATTCACCTGTCGTTAGGTGTTTCAGAGTATCATAAGCGAAGAAAAATGACGATGACGACGACGATGATGATGATGATGAGGATTAGGATTAGAATTGATAACTTAGGATATGAAATGAAGACTAACCTGCCGTTAGGTGCTTCAGAGTATCATAAGTGAAGAAACTCATGCCGGCGTATGGTATAACGCCTAAGATCGTTGGTGTAAAGCCACGATAAAATGAGACGATACCTTCCTCCTGATAAATCCTACGAAACATTTGCCTCAAAGTTTTATACTCGCTCTTCAACGTCACCGCCATCCTGGCACGCACGAGATCAAGGGGATAAGTTAAACCCTGGGACGTAACACCAGCCAAAGAACCGGCCAATAATCTCTTTACCGGTGGAGTCCTGAAGCCAAATTGATCTATTTAATCGATCAATAATATCAACATATTAATGGAACTATTTGTATATTGATCGAGATCGAATTATTATTATTATTATTATCATTACGATCAAAGAATTATAATATATTATTTATACAAATCTATATCGTGAAAATAATCGATTCGGACGATTATAATTTATTTGATTTTCTTGATGACATTAAAAAAATTCTGATTAGATAAAAAATACGCGTATCGTATTTATAATAATAAATTTATGTAATATAAATTATTTATGAAATTTATCGTGAAAATGATTAATCCGTATTTCGATCTATTCCAATTTATTCGATTTCACTGATAAAATTAGAAATTTTGATTAAAGAAGAATATATATATATATATATATATATTATATATTCATAGGATAATAAATGATTTATGAACCTTATTGTATATGATTAATCGGATCTCGATCGACACTAATTAATTTGATTTCACCTTACGTTTCTGGACTTTCGACTTGTAGAATCCTCTTCCATTGTTCATGAGCTGTAAATTGTATGGCGGCGTAAGGAACTATTCTAACCATCGTTGCACTATTACCCCGCCACAAACTCAATAGTCCTTCATTTTGAAATGATTTAATAAGAAACACGAGAGCTGCTTTCGCTGAGTATGGCTGTTTCGATATTTGAAAATTGATCTTTGTGCGATCTAACGGGGCTATCGCTGTCTTCGCTAAACCTCCGGCTGTTGCACCAGCCAATAAACTGGTCCATACCCTCTGCACATTCGAAATGTTCTCCTTGCATTCTTTTTCTTTCTAATAACGAAGAAAATTATATATTATATACTATATATATATATATATATATATATATATATATATGTGCGTATATATATATAGTGATAAATATATATATATATATATATTATTAATAGTGTATATAATAATAATTATAATAATATTTTCAAAATAGTATATATATATATATATATATATATATATATATATATATATTTAATATATTGTACGCTACATCATATAACAATTTTTATATTATATTCTCAATAAAATTTGATTTGATTTTGTCTACTTTTTCATACGCACGGACGCACGCACATCACATCTACTCAAACAAAACAATATTAGAATAAAATTATTTCCAAACAGATTAATTGTCCTGTTAAATAAATAAATAAACAAACAAATAAATAAATGAATGAACATTACCACGTTGTATAATTTACGATCAAATTTTATCGAAATATATTATCGAAATATTTGAATTTATAAGATATAAATCGAATGAATTGTCGAGTCAAACGTGTATGACGGTCAACACGAACGTTAGATTAAATATTACATTTAAACGTTTAGACTTTATATTGAATTGAATGTTGAGATATGTAATCACCGTGGTTGGATCCAGGTCATCGTCGGATCTTGACGAGGTTGCGGTATATGTCATCGATATGGTGCTCGTTGGTTTGATTCCACCATGAATCCTCTCTAATACTACTTGACCACTTTCCACGGGATTAGCTCCGACGTGACCCCTCATTCTCCTTTGCCAAGCATTTTCGATCTGTTACGTTTTGGCAACAGCTACCTAACGGCAATGACGACGACGCCAGAAACATCAACTTGGAAGAGGATTCTATCGATGTAACCTGTCAAAACGATAGAATAATTTATATTACGATTGTACGCACGTGTGTGATCGCGAACGACGACAACGACAAAATAGAAAAGGAAAGAAAAGGAAAAAGCCAAGAATATTACAACAGATCTTCTTCGATGCTAACGAGATACTAACGAGCTCGTTAAATTAACGAGAATTTTCTAAACAATTTCTATTTTTTTCCCTTTCTCCTTTTCCCAATCGCGTATCTATAAAAAGAAAAGAAAAGAAAAGAAAAGAAAAGAAAAGAAAAGAAAAGAAAAAGAAAGAAAGAAAGGAAAATAAATTACATGTTAAAAGATAATCATGTGTTTGTTTCGTATATTCTCTTTCTTTTTTCATTCTCTCT
Source organism: Dolichovespula media (assembly GCA_911387685.1). NCBI lineage: Eukaryota > Metazoa > Arthropoda > Insecta > Hymenoptera > Vespidae > Dolichovespula > Dolichovespula media. The sequence goes on along the minus strand of OU426855.1, from coordinate 7,802,684 downwards.
CTCTCTCTCTGTCTGTCTCCCACTCCTCACTCGCCTCCCCTCTGCACGGACAGCACGTGTTCATTAATGTATCTTTTCGATACGATTAAGAAAAAACAATTAAAAAAAAATAAAAGAAAATAAAAAAAAAAAAGAAAAAATAGGGAGAAAGTAATTATAGTTTTACAATGCATTTCTTTGTCACTGTATAACGCATTCACGTATGGTTGTGTATATGTGTAAATAGGTGTATAGGATAAAGCTTGATAAATGTTTATCTTGCGGAAACGCATGAAAGTATTCAAGCTAGTTTCCAAATCTACATTTCATTTTTCTTCTTCCAATTGATAGCAATATATTCTACGTCAAAAATAAAAAAGATTAGGAAACCCCGTAACTTTCGTCCGAAGTAAAAGAATTTTCTTTTTCCCGTCTTGAATTTTTCAAGATCTATATAAATAAAAATTGTTTACGCATTGAGATAACAATGATTTTTTATTTATATATATTGCAATAACGAAGAGAAAGGCGTTTATAATTATTTAAAAGAAAAATATACATACATACATACATACATACATATATATATATATATATATATCATCTAATGTAAATAATTATTTAATAAAATATTTATATCCCGATACTCGTGGACTTTGTGTTTATTAGAAAGAGAGAGAGAGAGAGAGAGAGAGAAATACAAAAAACAAACCGTACGACGTACGCAGGCCGTGCTAGAAAGTTGATTAGATACATAATCATGATTTATGACACGAGGCATGAGATCCTAAAGTTCCTAATTGAAAAACCATCATTTCTCTATATACCATATAATAATCAATATTTATAGATGACATAAATATATATATATATATATATATATATATATATATATATATATATATATATATAACCTAATAATCATAATAACCATAGATAACTATAGAGATAATGTATCTTCGTTTCTTGTATGAAAAAAAGGGAGAGAGAGAGAGAAAAAAAAAGAAAGAAATAATGAAAAACAATCCGCATGATCGTGATTGCGAAACGCATTAAATATTAGAATTAACCCGGCGTGATCTCGCCGTACCCCCGTTTGTTTACGCATGTTTATTATCTGACAATTACGTACGATATATATATATATATATATATATATATATATATATATATATATATATATTGCGAAACGGAGTAAAAAACGAAAAAACACAAAAAAAAGAAAAGAAAAAAAATACAGAGAGATATATTGCAGCATCGGATTGGACTAATCTCATTTTACTCGCTGGTATAGATCGTAAACTTTAAAAATTATCCATAGAATTGAGAGATAAAATATTCTACGGTATTATGCGAATTGAGCTGGTTAAGAAGAAAAACAAAAAGAAAAAAAAAAGGTGAGAAGAGAAACCGCGTCGTCGACGAGTTTCATTTACGTTGACGTTTATAAGTACCCGTATCTTTATATCTCTCGTAATAATAATAAAGCCGCGATAATAATGAACGTAACGAGATAAGACTTTGACTAATTGCAAATTGAAAAAAAAAAGAAACAAGGAAAAAAAAGAGCAAAAAGCGATTAGCATATTATACCTTAGAATTTTTCTGCGCGAGATTAGAAAAAAATTAATTAATTAATTCTACGTAGAAATGTAAATGAAGTTGTTATAATAATCATTCAAAATACATTCTTTTTGTATTATATTTACTCGATGTAAACAAAACAAAAAAAAATAAAATAAAATAAAATAAAATAAAAAGAAAATGAAAAAGAAGAGAAAATCTTTGAATTAGAGATAGAGCAACTATTTACAGATTCTCATATTTAAATTTGTCTACACACATACACACGCACGCACGCATACACACACACGCACGCATACACACACACGCGTATATATAGTTGTTATGTATGCATTGAGAATGCAAATGAGTACACGAAGGCCATCCTGTTAATTTCTTTTCTACAACAACACGAACCGTCGATGTCAGATTCGTTCTGCTCGAGTGAAGAAAATAATGAGATAGTATCCATTTAATTATTACTTTTTCTAACGATATTTATATATATATATATATATATATATATATATATATATTCATCTTCTTTTTCTTATCGATAATAGTCAATAATAATTATCGTTCGTTCGACACTAAATATTTATATTTATCTTTGACAAAAATAAATTTTTATTTTAAATTTCCAACTTTCTCTCTCTCTCTCTCTCTTTCTCTTTTTTTTTTTTCTTAAAGCAATAAGTAAAATGTACTTTATGTAATTATATGTAATGTATAAAGAACATTCCTCTCGTATCACATGTATGATCCTATTAAAGATCACGTGCAAGTAAGATGTATGTATGTATATACATACATATATATATATATATATATATATATATATATATATACATATATACATATACATATTACATATAAGAATGCGTCACGATCAAACGAACGATTTGTAAATCTCATGTTTGTTAAAATATAAAGTCCATCCTGTTTATAAACATTATTTATATTATGATAACGTATCTGCGTGATTTCAATCTAATCACAATTTTATCGGTACATACATACGTACATACTAATTTTCATAATTTTATCGATCTATATAAACTTCAAGAAAGGGAGAACAAAGAGACAATAAAAAATGAAACATACACAAACTGATTGCAACACGTCGATAAGATCATGTGAATTATTAAAACGATAAATTAGCAATTTCGAGAACTTTTACCTTTTCTTTCTTTCTCTCTCATTCGTCGAACGTCGATTAAATTTAAAAATAAAATACACACACACACACATATATAATTCTAGTTTTTTAACTATCAAAACAAATCATCGAATAGCCCGTCCAATTCGTAAGCGACGTTCATTGAAAAATTCTCAAATAAACATGATAATACGCGTGTCCTTGAAAACATTTGGTGCAATTCATACTCCGATGATGATATCGAAAGGAGAGTCGTGTAAGTTCTTCTTTTGGATTGAGATTAAAACCCCGCCCTCTCCCCCGCTCACCCCCCTCTACCCTCCCCCGCTTTATGAATAGACCATTGAAATGTTATTTTTTCATTAATCGAATTAATTCACTCGTCCAATTATTAATTCTTACGTACAATAACTCGAAAAGTTAAGATATATACACGTGCGACTGAATAAACAATACACAAGTCGAAAGATAGATCGATCATTACGAAAGTGATCAGAGAATAAGTGAAAAATTTAGAAAAAAAAAGGGGAAAAACAACAAAAAATTAGAAAATAAAATGGCAAACAGAATCGAACGACGAGTCAAATCTCTATTTCTATTTTTTTTTTTTCTTTTTTTATGCTTTTCTCCATCGAACAACGAACTGATTCTTTTTTCTTGCATTCTTCCTTGTGTTCTATCTTTTCTCAAATTTTTTACTCACACATCTTATTAAACGATCAATCCAATCGTACGTAATAATAATTCATGTTGATGTCCCAACGCCACAGTAGAAATATCATTTCTATTTATTTTAGTTTTCTTCCATTCAATTATACACTTTATATCATTTTATTTTCTTCGATTCATTTAATATATCATATATATATATATATATATATATATATATATATATATATATATATATTTTTGTTAATTCTTTTACATATTATATAATTTCTATTTTGATTTCGAATAATCGAAATTCGAAGTTGGAAAATCGACAGAAATTTTTACACTCGTGACTTAATTTTTTTTTTCCGAATACAATTCGAATCAATTAATTCGGTTGGTCGTTCAGATAATATATAAAGTATATACATACGTATATATACATATATACATTACATATACACACACACACACACACACACACACACACACAGAGAGAAAGAGAGAGAGAGAGAGAGAGAGAGAGAGAGAGACAGCAGACACACGTTCACGTTTAAATCTGAACATATTTTCAAATATTTGATCTAGTTTCGAATATCGTCTCTTTTTTTGTTCTCTCTTTAGTCTTCTCCTTTTCTTATCTATAATCGAACAAGCAAAAATGACTGAAAAAGAAAATGATTATAATCCAATCTCTAATAAATCATCTCTTTTACCATAAATACGATCCTAATCACACACACACACACATAAACACACGGTCGCGTATACAAACAAACACAAACGCGCGCACGCACGTACGCACACACACACGTAACGCATACCGATCGATCGTCGCGATTCGTCTTACGTCCGTAGAGGCAATTACGTAAAAGAGAGTTTCGATCGATATACTTCGTTTCAATGGTATAAACAAATTGCTCCTTAACGTTTAATTAAACGACATGAATTAATGCGCGCGTTAATTAATGATAATTTTTCACGAAGGACGATCATTAATAGTGTGACATATATACGTACGTGTATAATGTATGTAAAATGTATATAAGTTGAAAGAACGTGAGACTCGTTAAACGTGACGAATGATATATATATATATATATATATATATATAACTATGCACGTGCGTTTTATCTTCTTCGGGAATAGTAACAAGAATGAACTTTGTGCGTAATGACTTTATGTGTGCGTGCGTGTGTGATACTGCATATACACGAGGTCGTGCGTGCTTTCCGAACGTCAGGATGAAAATAAATCAACTAACTCCTTTTGCACGAACTTCGCCTGATGCCTTTATGTATATACTTCGATCATATTCTCTTCCACGTTCTCTCGTCTCTTACTTTTCGACACATTTTTTTCATTCAACGACCATCTTTCTCTATATCGTTTTAAATCGTTCCGGCGAATACAAACATTTTTATTTGTATTTTTCTTCGGTCGACGCAGAGAGACAGACGGACAGACAGAGAGCGAGAGAATGAGAGAATGAGAGAATGAGAAAATGAGAGAATGAGAGAGAGAGAGAGAGAGAGAGAGAGAGAGAGAGAGAGAAAGAGATAAATGGATCAAACGAGACACACGAGATTTAACCTCTTTTCGAACGTTTAAATACCCTGTTTCTCTCTCTCTCTCTTTCTCTCGTTTATCATCTCTCACTCACGTACCTCCTTTCGAACGCGTTAAAATTATTTATAAAAATTCTTCGACGCTGTATAAGAACGACGATATCACCTCCTTTGGGAGACAATGAACCACCACACGGAACATATCTCAAAAGGTTTCTTTCATTCGTATGGTATACACTATGTACCTAGGCGATTGCAACACTTTCAATAACACAATCATCCTTACGAACGATGTCAAAGAGAGAAAGAGAGAGAGAGAGAGAGAGAGAGATAAACACGAACGTTATCATCAAATTTCTCCTCGGTTTCGTCTTCTATTTATCATCTCGATCTTTAAAATACCAATTCGTTTGTATTTAACTCTTTCTCAAACCAACAAAGCCAACAACGGACAGACAGACAGACAGACAGACAGACAGACAGACAGAAAAACAGACGGCCGGATGGACGGATGGACGGACGGACGGACGGACGGACAGAACCGAGAAACCGACGAATAAACGAGATATCTAAATGAAGCTTGTTTTTTTTCTTTTCTTCCTCCCTTTTCTTCGACGAACGCCTGATACCGCGACTAGGTTCTTTAAGTTTATCTATCAACCAACCGTTCCGCGTATTCCACGATATTTTTTGTATGTATTATAACTTTGGTTTTTGTGTGATCGTGTAATTTAAAAAAGAACGAGCTAGAGAGAGATGGATGGAGAGACTGAGAGAGAGACTGAGAGAGAGAGAGAGAGAGAAAGACAAAGAGAGACAGAAAGAGACGGAGAGAGAGAGAAAGAGTGAAATAGAAATAGAAATAGAGAGAGAGAGAGAGAGAGAGAGAGAGAGAGAGAGGATTCGACTTACGTGCGTGCGTGCTTATCGGAGAACGAGAAATGTGCTTCTATCGTGCTTGCATGACCTTCGCAACTGCGTTAACCTCACATGCTCGTGATAGATGACGCTGGTATCATCTCACGTCAAACGGTTCCATCTCTGTTTTGTATTTGTACAACACAACATTGTTGTTTGTTATGTCATTCGTCCTATCGAATGAATATATTTATTCGATGGTAATTTATCGACGGTCGATCAAAGAAAAACCGTCGATACGAAAGGCATCGATAAGGAAGAAATTTCGAAATTTCGTTTTTTTTTTATACTTTCTTTGGGAACTCGTACCTATCTCGATAACGACGGAAAAGTGTGAAATAGTTCTAACTTGATTTACTTTTGTTTCTTTTTTTTTTTTTATTGAATAACGAACGTAGCTCTATCGTCTTACCGACCGAACGGATAATAAGCATCGATAGCGGGGCTCTGTTTTATCGGTAAAGCGCTGTTTTATTGATCGAACGAGATAACGGCGGAGCACTGTTTTATCGATCGAACGAGATAACGGCGGAGCACTGTTTTATCGATCGAACGAGATAACGGCGGAGCACTGTTTTATCGATTGCAAGCAAGGTAATGATAGAACTCTGTCTTACCGTACATAATGGATAGTAATTTTTTATGTTTCTTATTTTTCTGGTTTTGTTGTTGTTTTTTTTTTTATTTACCGTAATCGAGATAAAACGTTTCGTTTCGATCGAGTAATACACACGAAGTAATGTACACACATATATACATGTACGGACATATGTATATATATGTGTGTGTGTGTGCATATATATATATACATATACATATAACCTGAAGGAGACTAATGCAATTTCGTGCAAGCGATCGAACCACGACGGGCACTACACCGTGTAGTAAGTACTTGTGTAGTAATAAATTTCTTTAAAACAAGATGGCTTTTTCAACGCTTTCGGAATCGGCGTTTCTTTAAACGAATAATCGATGAGCCCTGCCATTTTCCTCTCTCCCCAACATCGAAATCCTTTCAACATCGTACTTAGAAGTGTTATCATTAACACGAATTATCCTTTACCATGAAAATAATGAAACACCTACACGCGTATTTATAAGTGGTCCACCAAACGAGTCTCCATTGATGTTTTACGAATAATTCTGTCGTCGCCTCGGATAATAGGGAAGAAATTAGATCACAATACCTGGCTAATGTTAACTACGATTTAATAACCGACCACGTCCTGCTCGAACGGGGAAGTTTCTAAGGTGATATAAAATGGCCGAGTTGAAAAACTTATCAAGGGGGAACGAGGACACTAAGTTTTCCCTTATAAAAGGCTTGCCCTGGTACATTCGACATCATAGTTACCGAGGTACTGGATCGACATAGATCATCGTCAGCATACTCTTTGAACGTCCTAACGTTGTCGCTTCAACGAAATCTTCAACGACAAGAAAGACCGAAAAGATACGGTAAGCATATACGTGTCCTGTCAATATTTAATATCGAAAAGAAAAGAAATACTTTTGCGTAAATACGTGTTGTTAGAGAAAAAGAAAATAAAAATAAAAATAAAAATAAAAAAGAAGGAAGAAAAAAATAAGATACGAGCAAATTAACCACCTAAGGGACAAATCGAATTTACGTTGATCGAATGAAGAAGTACAAGGCAAGAATAGCGATCGAATATCGGTCGTGTATATATATATATATATATATATATATATATATATATATATATATATATATATATATATATATCGCGTTCGAATGCGATAGATTCTAACACGTTTAAAGGATTTATCAGGCCATCGATGTTCGCTTAAATCCATTTCGACGTTTCCCCATTAGTCTTTTATACCAGGCGTAAGCGTTAACGAGAAGTAATTTAAAATTGCAATAGCATTCGTCCTACTCCGAGATAGAATCAGTTAGATTTACACGAGCGTGTCCAATTGCTATACCAAAGGTAGAGTTAAACGTATCAAAGTCATTCGAAGAAGGAAAACCGCATTCGATTTTAATTCGGTTAATTTAATTGAATTTACAATATATATAAATACATACATGCATACATGCATATATACATACACACGAGCGTACACCGATACAGACTGAATCGAATATATTTGAAACGAAGGATTTCTTTGAAAATGCGAAACCCGTCGAGAAAAGGACGTAAGTTCTACGGGATCTTTTCAATGAAGGATACAAAATATAAATAGACGATGATAGAAACATCTTATAACGAATCGCATAGGATGCAATTTAACCACCCTTCTCCCTCATACTCCGTCATCCCCCGTTACCACCCCTCCTTACCTTACTTCGTTTTCTCCATTCGTCTACCTACTCGCAAACCAAAAGAAGCGGTCCCTCCTGCTTCTTCGTCTCTATGCAACAGAGATGCTGGTCACGTTTCTTATCCGCGGGACACTTAGTAGCACTTACTCTTATCTTAATGACCAGGGACGCGCGTAGCGTTAATGGTCCCTTTAAAATTAGCACGGCCAGGACGGGGAGAGGGTGTTTCGGGCACTCTCTAAAAAACCGTCGGAAAATATAAACGCCTTTCGTTACCTCTATCTTCGTCCTTCCTACCTTCCTTTCCTTCTTATACCCTTCCCCGCTCCTCTCACTCCTCCCCTTACCACTATCCTTCCCTCCTTTCAAAGGAATTTAAACGTGACGATTGAAAATCCGTAATTTCGCGATACAATGCAATTATTGCTCCTTACAATTTTATTCTCTCTCTCTCTCTCTCTCTCTCTCTCTCTTTCCTGCTTTTTTTTTCTTTTCCATTTGTCTTTCAATCTCGTTTTTCAATTCGTTTTTTTTTTCCCCCCACGCGAATTCAACACTCGCGCGATAATGAACATTGGAAAAGGGTGAACTTGTAAATCGAAAAAAAAATGATATCAATAACACAATACTCGTAAATATATTCAATGTCTCCATCACGGGTATGCGGATACGTGATATAGATTTATGCACGAGGAAACATCGTGCGTTATTGCTGGCCTTTTTCGTCGTTTTCTTTTTATTATTTTTTTGTCTTTTTTTTTTTTTTTGTACGAATGTCTAATGAAGATACAAATAAAAGAAAAGAAAAACGTACGGTGGATATGGACGAGGATTAACGTTTCAAAGGTTACAACGGATAAACGCGAAGGATCGTAGACGGAAAAGGTTTTACGTGGTAGCAGCCAACATAGAACGTTCGTTGAAGCGTCGAAATGGCGGTCGTGCATTTTTAAATCGCGTCTCCTCTCTAACGGATCGTTGAACCGAACAAGTCAACCGTGGCCTATTGTTTTCTACTACGTTTATTGACCACCATCGGGTTCTCGCCGGCTAATATAAATACTCCCCTACCCTTTTTTTACCTATTGTTGTCTCTATGAAATCGTTCGTAATAATCGTCGTATATAAAATCATTTATAATAATAATAATAATAATAATAATAATAATAATAATAATAATAATCATAAGAATAATAATAATGAGTAATAATAATCTGTTTTTCTAAGAAAAGTTCGAATATATATATATATATATATATATATATAGATACACAATAAATGAGTAACTAAGTAAATAAATAAATAAAAGATGATCTCTCGATCTTACGATCCGCGGATTAAAATGAATATAATAAATAATAAATATAAATTTTTCTTTTCTTTATCTCTCTCTCTCTCTCTCTCACTCGCTCACTCACTTTCTCAAAAGGAAAGAGAGAGAGGATCGATCGGACAGAGTCGGCAGGTCAATAAGACACGTATTAAATTCAAATGATATAATAAAGTTTGATTAAATTATTCCTTTCGTCTTTCACAATTAGCCCGGGGCAGTCCGTGTCAACTAGAAACGATCTACCACCCCCG
>OU426855.1:7762972-7787972 GCA_911387685.1 Dolichovespula media | reverse complement strand
ATACGTATACGTATTAGTAGATAACTACGTGGATCTAAATATAAATTATGAATGAACGTTATGTCCTGACATCTTATCTCTCTCTCCCTCTCTCTCTCTCTCTCTCTCTCTCTCTCTCTCTCCGATGGTTTCTTCATCTTTCACCTTTTCGATTAAGGATTCTCGAAAGAAAGAAAGAACGAGAAAGGATATCTCGCTGGTAGGTGGAAGAGGAGCACTTTGAAAAAGGTTAGTATTATTAGCGATAGGCGGAAAAGTGAGGGACTGGGTGGGTGTGGGGGTGGGAGGGGGTTGGAAGGGGAAGGGAGAAAATGCTCTTTCGTATAAATACATAAAATCAAGCAATCATCGTAAATGGCGGCGATGTTTGTTGGTGGTGGTGGTGGTGTTCGTGGTGGTGTTGGTGTTGGTGGTGGTGTTGGTGGTGGTGTTGGTGGTAGCGATGGTCGGGCTTGTTGGATCGAGAATACAAGCGTAGCCTTTTTTTCGTTCCTGTCGTCTGTCGCCCGTCGTTTGTCCTACGACACGACTTAGAACGGCAAGCTCGCAAACCGTGTTTACGTTTACGGGAATATGCGTTGTGAAAAACACGAGTGAACACGGGCACGTAACGTACGTAATAAGCTCTGACAAAATTTGTTTGACGGAAGAAGGGCTTTCGTCTACGTATTACGATTATTTCTTTCGAAATTATGTATGATAGATTCTTCTTTCCTTTTTTCTTTTTTATTTCTTTTTCTTTTTTGGTTTCTTTTTTACATCGTTAATCCAACCGTGTAAAGTTGGACAGACACACACACAGACGCATACACGCACGCACGCACGATCAGACGCGCCCGCGCGCGCGAGCACGCACCCACACAAAATGTATGTGCCTATCTGTTTATACGCGTTATTTCAATTTTTCGTTGTTGTTGTTGTTGATGTTGTCGTTGTCGTTGTAAACGTGCGTAAAATTAAATATTCGCATGATCCATTTTTTAATCGGACTCTTTTAGAAATTTGTTCAGAAGAAAAATTTTAATATATATATATATATATATATATATATATATATATATTTGTTCTACTTTGTTAAATGACGTGTTCTTCTCTTTTTTTTTTACACGATCAATAAAAGAATTACGTTTAGCCGCGATTCGCGTTTCGTTTCTATTAATTAATGACGCATCATCGATCGACCTGTAAGGGTTATTTAGCGGTACGAAAATAAAAAAAAAAGAAAGAAAATAAAAAAATAAAAAATAAAAAAATAAAAAAATAATAAAAAGAGAGAAGTTAGTGTTGCGAGGAATGTACGAAGCTAAACATTATATTGCAGCTAAACACGTTTGCTAGAATTTAAACCGCAAACGATCGGAAATGGAGAGAAAGAGAGAGAGAGAGAGAGAGAGAGAGAGAGAGAGAGAGAGAGAGAGAAAAGGAAACAGAAGAAGAGGGAGGAGCATTTTACCGGCAGGAAACGAACGGTGTTTATAGACTATGTTTTTAGGAAACGCGCCACTTAATGATCACGAAAATTGATCATCGGCTCGTTCTTTTATTCGATCTTAATGCCACCCGCCTAGTCTCTCTTGTCTCGTCCCCGATGTCTTCTTGGTAAAAGAAAAAGGAGAAAAAGAAGAAGAAGAAGAAAAAGAAAGAAGAAAAAATAAGCGAAGGAAAAGAAAAGGACGTTATGGGGGTGTATCGTTTTTTGAAAATTTGCCAAAAGAAACGAACGTCGAAGATAGAAGAAGAAGAAGAAGAAGAAGAAAAAAAAAGGGGGGAAACGAACAAAAAAGAAAGAAGGAAAACTGACACTTGCCCTTGAAAATCAATAGCAATTAAATATTCTCTTTTTCTTTTTTCCTTTCCTGATTTTTTTGTTCATCTTTTCCATTTCGTACACACAAGTCGTCCATTTCTCTATCTCCTTTTATTTCTTTTCTCCGTCGGTTCTTTTTTTTTGTTTATTTCTCTCTGTTCTTTCTTTTTTTTTTGTTTATCTCTCCCCCTCTCTCTCTCTCTCTCTCTCTCTCTGTTCTTTTTTTTTTTTAATTCCTCTTTTTCTTCCCGAACGGTCGCTATCAAAAATGAAGCGATATATCGATCCTGTAGGATTGTTTAAAAATTTGGCGAGTCATTGGGCTAACGAGAACACACGAGATAGCATTCGTCATACTTACTTTTTATCGGCGCTATCAATTTCCATAAGCTAGCCTCGAAAATTGCTCCTGGCCAAGAGCTCAACTGAGGGACAAAGAGAGAGAGAGAGAGAGAGAGAGAGAGAGAGAGAGAGAGAGAGAGAGAAATGAAAAATAAAAGGAAGAAAAATCGAAACAAACAAGAAAATATACGTTTTATCGTATCCAACCCTCAACGCGTTTTGCTATCTCTCCATCTCCAACGAGCAATCACGATAAATCTCGGTCGTTCGAAAATAAATATCCCTGTGACTGTGTGCGTGTGCGTGCGCGCGCGCGACGTTACTCTCATGATTTTATAAACTTAGCATTGAAAAACGAGAAATCGAAATATTGCTCTCGGATTCGTCGAAAATTCGAAACTATCGTCCTCTCTCGATACGAAGGTAACGCACTTAATTGCTATTTCGGCGTTTATGTTGAAAACTAGAAAAACCACAATAACGGAGATAAAGAGAGAAAGAGAGATAGAAATAGAGAGAGAATGAGAGAGAATGAGAGAGAATGAGAGAGAATGAGAGAGAGAGAGAGAAGAGTTTACGCTCTTCGTGATTACAGGGCGCCATCCACTTTCGACTTTTGGGTGGCTAAGCTTCACGAACGATCAAAAGGGAACGAGAAAGATGGACAGATGGATGGCAGGAAATGGTCGAGCGTTGTTCCAATTTCTTCTACGGCTCATCATCCTTACGTGTTTTTCTCCGAGTGGGATCGTTTAAATTTAATCGATCTTTAAATATGATCGCTCGCCGTAAACAAGACAACGACGTATTAATATCGAATTCTATTGTGATATATTTCTAATAAACAGAAATCAATGCATCTCATATCTATAATAAATATATCCATTTATATACGTACGTACGTATGCGTTAGATATTAAGTTCGGTAAAGGAAAAAAAAAAAAAAAAAAGAAAAAAAAAAATGAACGAAGCGACAAAAATTTTCAGACCGAAATTTCGTCGTAAAGAAAAAATAAATAAATAAATAAATAAATAAGAAGAAGTTGACGCGACGGACACCTTTCGAAGTATAAATTACGAAGACGACGTGTCGTATATTCTTGCGAGTTCTCGTTTTTTTTTTTTTTATTTTTTTTTTTTCCTTTTATCTCTCGAAAAAAGAGATCGTTCCCTTTAACTGCTACGTGGGGATATTTGTCCACGAAATAATTGGGCAGGACGACGATGATGACGACAACGACGACGACGACGACGACAAGGACGAGGACGAGGACGGTGACGACGACAACGACGACGACGACGACGACGATGATGATGATGATGATGATGATGATGATGATGATGACGACGACGACGACGACGATGACGCACGGGTCTCGTATTTCCTCCTCTGCAATTACCGGCAGTAAACGCGGCCACATCCGGTTTAAAAACCTCTCCTAGACGAAAGAATAAGCGATATTCGTCTCACCTCTCCTCTCCTCTCCTCTACCTCAATTCCCCTACGTTCCCTTTTTTCTACCAGTTCCAACGTTGAAAAAGATGATTAAGGTTGTGATCGGAGGAATATAAAAAAAAAAAAAAAAAAGAAAAAAAAGGAAAAATAAAAAAATATATATAAAATATATATATATATATATTTATAGGAAGCAAACCTTGTCAATATTTTATCGTACATTATCGGACATCGATTTTAAAAATGACGACGAATGAAATTATAACTTGAACTGTAAAATAATTTACGATCGCGTACGCGCTTTTATTTCCGAGTATTAAGAAATTGACTTTAAAAACGAAACAAAAAAGGGAAAAAGTAATACAATGAAATAAGAAATGAAAGATATCGAGGGATCGTACGTTCGTTCGTTTTCGTAATAACGCACTATCTTCACTCACACCTCTTCTCTTTGTATTTTATCGATGTGGTAAAAGAGACGATCGGGTGGTATCGATGTCGGAGGAATATGAAAAGAAAAAAAAGAAAAGAAGAAACATACGAAGTAAAAACCTTGTCTCTCTTTCACCGCGTTGCGATTAACGGCTTTGATTTGTTCTAAACAACGACACCGGGACGAATTTGAAAGATCGCAGAAAGATTAAAATGAGACGAGTTAAAAGAAAAAAAAAAGGAGAAAAAGGAAGAAACGATGTAGAGATCGATTTATCAATCTTATTTTTATCTCCGTTGATCGTTGAACGTCGTAAAAGTGCAATTTGTATAAACGCGCTCTATTTGATCGGTCAATCTCGTTTATATTAAATTATTCGAACGAAACGAGAATGAAGTAGGGATTATTTAACTTTGGATTTTATTTCTTTTTTCTTTTTTTTTTTCTTTTAATTCTTATTCATTCGTTCGTTCGTTCGTTCGTTCATTCATTCATTCATTCATTTATTTTTTGTTTTGTTATACAAATACCTACCTCTCATTCTCGGTCCCACACGTAGAACGATGATTCCTCTCGGAATATTTTCAGATACAATCGGTTAAGAACAACAGCTCGAAGAGAGAGAGATAGAGAGAAAGAGAGAGAGAGAGAGAGAGAGAGAGAGAGATATTCCTTTTTCCACGTGTTAGAATCCCCCTCTCCTATAATCCAATCCACTTTGTTGTACTCTTACGGTGTAGTCTCGTCTGGTAGACACACAGCGAGAAAAGATAGAATAAGAGAGACACGTTGCTCTCAGGTAACACGCGTTCTCCTCGACGTCACTCTCTCCCTCCCCCTCACCCTTTCTATCCTCTAGATACACGTCGTTCACCCTCCCACCCCGTCTCAATCCACCTGCACGTCCCCGACGACACCCCTCGGACGAAACCCCTCGCACAACACCCTCGTATCATTCCTCTCCACCATTCCAATTTCAACGTGGCAGACTCTAAATGTCAAGCGATTTCAGACAAATAATCCCCCTTTCCCCACCCCCGATCGACAACAATGTATTCTTATCTAAATGAAAATAGTCACCGGGAGAGATTAAAATAACGTTCGTCGGAAATCGATTTGGTATTATCATTTGTAAATACTTTTCCCCGACGAGAGGGTTTCTATTCTTTTTTCCCCTTTTTCTTTTCGTTTTTTTACTTTGTTTTTTTTCTTTTTTTTTTTTTTTTTTTTTTATAATTGTGCCTCGACCTTATCTAAAACGTCTCGAATAATAATGACAACTTTGCCATCGATATTTATAGATTTTGCATCTACAATGAATTGTATATATCAATGATTCTTTTCTTCTTCTTTTTTTTTTGTTTCTTTCTTTCCTTTTTCTTTCGAATCATCGCGCGATTCCCCCGTCGCATCCACGTCTTTATTTTTTCTTTTTTCCTATCTTTATCCTATTTTTTTTCTTTTTAATTTCTTCGTGTCATTTTTCGTGCTCCAAAATAAGATTAATATCGGCGATAATTGTCATCGAGTATCGCAGAAAAATAATTTCCGAAACGTATCCTTACGATTTTATTGGATTAACCATGATATCAAGGGTAACGTTTCAAATCTTTAAGATTAATCGAACGCGTTCTTACGATCCAATAATACTTAACATTATATTATATTAATATTTCCTCGTCAAACTTTACTATCGTTCAAAAATTCAATTCAAAAATATATCTCGATCGAGGGTCACGAAACGGGTGAGATCTTTGAAGGATTATTGAAACGATAGATATAAAAAAAAAGAACAAAAAAAAAAAAGAAGAAAAGAAAATACGAAAATACAAAAGTACAAAATAAAATGAACTTTTAATATGTCGATTTGAAATTAATTAGATTAATTTTAATGGGTCACGGATTAAACTTTACGACGATGAGACTTGTTAAAGCAAGGGAAAAAAACGAGAGAGAGAGAGAGAGAGAGAGAGAGACAGAGAGACAGAGAGAGAGAGAGAGAGAGAGAGAGAGAGCAAGTTCCTTCCATTTCCTTCTCTCTCTGTCTCTCTCTCTCTCTCTCTCTCTCTCTCTCTCTCTCTCTCTCTGTCTGGAAACAACGAGGAAGGAATAAAAGAATTCGCGGCAAAGGGTCGTAAAACGATTTCGCGTTATTCCGAGAACTTGCCACGGAGCTTATATACTACTTATATTACACACACACACACACACACACACACACACATTTCACTTTTATATTCACGAGATCATAGGTATCGATCGGTAAAAGAAAATTACTAAAGGTGCAACTTCTTTTACATCGGTTTTGTTAGGAACACGCCCCTTGTGCGTCGTTCTATCGCAAATGACACGCACGGCTACCTTCTTTCATCCTGCTATTCATGCGTATCGATTGCAACAATGAAAGAACGCGACGAACGAATACGACGGACGAACGAACGAACGAACGCGACGAACGAACGCGACGAACGAACGAACGTACCATAAGTGCATACACACCGATAGAAAATAAATGCACGGTTGCATAGAGAAAACGTGGAAGAGCACGCGAAAACAATTTTCGCGCCTTTGAAATTGAATGATAAACATTAGAAAATGGCAGACCGATTCGTGTCGACGTTTCGACGTTTCGAATGCGACTTCGTTACCCTAAACGAGGATTCTATTCGAGATTAGATACCATCTCCCCTCCCCGCCCACGTCTTACGAAGAGTGACGACACTTTTGAGTGGTTGTGGAAAAAGAATAAAAAAAAAAGAAAAAAAAAGGAAAATGAAAGAGAGAGATAAAATTCAATTTAAATTATTGTCGTTATTTCTTTTCCCTTTTCCCCCCTCTTTTCTTTTCTTTTTTTTTTTTTTTTTTTTTTTTTATAGAAAACGTACCTGCGAATTAGCTTCGAAGAAGGAATAATTATTTCGTTCGCGGGGGTGGGGGGCGGGGGGTGATACGTACGTTCACGTGGTACGCGTTGGCCGTTCAGAAGATGCCGCGTAATTTGATTTCACATTCGTTTCGTATTTTGGGTTTTCCTTACGGAGCTATCATTTTTTCCGTTTGTTTTTTTGTCGTTTTTAATCTTTTCTTTTTTTTTTTCTCTCTTTTCCTTTCATCGTATATACAACATTACACGTAAGGTACATAACATCACATTGTTCGTTATAATCAATAGTTTACGATTAATCTTATCTTAGGTTCTTCATCGTCGTCGTCATTATCATCATAAACATAATCATAATCATAATCATTATCGTCAACATCACCATCATCATCATCGTCATCATCATCATCTGCATTTATATATCTCGACTGCAATAATTAATTACGTACACGTCTCGACGACGTGATTATTATTATTATTATTATTATTATTATGATTATTATTATTATTATTATTATTATTATTATTATTATTATTATTATTAGTATCTCTCTTTCTCACTCTCATTCACTCTCTCTCTCTCTCTCTCTCTCTCTCTCTCTCTCTCTCTTCTCTCTCTCCCTCTCTCTCGCTCCGTTTCTATATTTTTCTTTCTCTATTTCTTTCTTTCTTTCTTTACGACGATGCAAATCCGCAAATTTGTTAGCAAGGAAACACACGAGACGATTAATTACCTCGCCAAATTATTTTTATTTTTATAACATGTATATACGTATGGTATATATCGTATCGACCAATTAGATTATGCGCAACGCGTGCACGTAGAAATGCAAAAAAAAAAAAAAAAAAGAAAACCGATAGGTTATATACTTTTATTATTATTATTATTATTATTATTATTATTATTATTATTATTATTATTATTATGTATTTATTTATTTATTTATTTATTTATTTATTATTATTATTGTTATTATTATTAGTATTTACATTGGTGTGCCGATGAAAATGTTTATCGTTGAGCTCTATGTCGAATAAAATATTCGATTATTTTTCCTTTTTTTTCTTTTTTTTTTTCCTTTTTCCTTTTTAAGTTTCACGCGAATCATCGCTATTACGCACCGAGCACGCGACAAGGATAGTTTTTTTTTTTTTTTAATTTTGTTTTTTTCTTCTTCTTCTTCTTCGTCTATCGTACAAGAGTTATAATTCGTAATTACATCTACATTACTAATATATACACCGGATATGTCTAGTCGACCTTTCGATCATTTCCCCTCTCTCTCTCTCTCTCTCTCTCTCTCTCTCAGAAATAATAAGAGAGAGAGAGAAAGAGAGAGAGAAAGAGAAAAAGAGAGAGAGAAAGAAATAAAATCGATAGACGAATAATCCAATTTTGTTTATTGAATCAACGATACAAGAATCAAGAATCGATCGAGATCGACAATTCGAATTACTTTTCTATTGTGATCGAAGATTTTATAATTCTCTCTCTCTCTCTCTCTCTCTCTCTCTTTCTCTCTCTCTCTCTCACTCACTTTCTCCTTTTTCTAATGGTATCGAATAAGCCGATAAGGAGTCATTACGGTAAGATCATCAGACTGTCGGACCAATTATCTAAGTCATCTGGAAATGAGAATTTCCGAGATAAAAAAGCGTTAAAAGAAAAAGTCCGCACGTGTCGAGTTTCACGCGATCTCTCTCTCTCTCTCTCTCTCTCTCTCTTCTTTTTATATATATATATATATATATATATATATATATATATATATATATATATATATATATCGCGAGAACCATCTCGATAATATACAGATAAATTAAGTTAAAGTCGCGAAGAGCATTCTCTCAACTCTTTTACAATACTCTTTTACATTTTCGTTTTGCAAGTCGTCGAGGAGATAGGACGATTTCTTTTTTTTTTTTTTTTTAATTATCTTTTTCTTCTTTTCTTCTAATCTCTCTTTTTTTTCCATATATTTTTCTTATTTTTCCTTTAATTTTCTTTCTTCTCTTTTCTCTTCAAACGAGCATCGAATCGTAATCGTAATCGTAATCGTATAATTCACGTTGTACCTCGAATTATTACACGAGAAAAAGGGTTACGCGCGCGTATCATCACCTCGAATGTATAAAAATTGTATAACGTTTATCTCTCCTTCGATCGTGAGAATCGTTGAATTCGAGGAGTAAAGAAAATAAAAAAAAAAGAAAAAGAATAAGACAGAGAAAGAGATAACTCGATCGCGATAATAAAGTGGAGGTTTCTGCGAAAGCGTGAAAATATTCGAATCGACGATATTCGGGAAGCTTATCGAGAAAAAAAAAGAATTCTCTTTCCTCATCTTCCTACAACACACACACACACACACACACACACACACACGTATACACGCACTCATGTACTAGCGTTACTCGCGTACTCACGCGCTCACGCATACGCACGCACACGTATGGATCTATGCATACGTATATTCCGTTGATGCGTTCCTTTTCTTTTTTCTTTCCATTTCTTTTTCTGCTCTTTTTTTTTTCTTTATCGAACACGAATGGAAGTTCGAAGATACGATAAATCGCACGAAAGAGGCTACAAACTTTCGTCGTCATAGTCGTCGTCATAGTCGTCGTCATAGTCGTCATCGTTTCTCGTTTAAGACCACCGGACGAGAGTCGTCCGATTCACCAGAATCGGCACGGCTCAGCAAATCGGCTCTGCAAGAGGCTGAGGTGGCCCATAAGGTGAGGCCCATTGGCCCACTGGATGCGTCAACGCTGTGGGTGGTTGTTGCCTGTCCAAACCGGGCACCGTACTGCCAGCTGGATGACTTGACACCGTAGTAGGGTAAGCTACTTTATTTAAAGCCTCCGCCTGTAGTGACAGCATCAATCGATTAGCCGCCTGTCTCTCCGCTTCCCTTTCCTCGGCCGTTTGTCTCCTGAAAAAAAAAATTGACGTTGTCGAATAGCTAAATCAATTTTTTTCTTTCTTCTTCTTTTTTTTTTTTTTTTTCGACGACAAACAACAACGACAATTTCACGTGAAATATTTTCTTGCGGGATTAGCTCGACCTTGACCGAGTCGATCAAACACGATCTCTCGTATCGAGAGTTTCGATGGTTTTACGTTAACTGTCTAATGGATATAACGGGGCGCATGGATAATCGGAATAAAATGAACAGGGTGGTATCGGTGCCAAGAAATATATATATATATATATATATATATATATATATATATATATATATATATATATATATATATATATAAACAACTCCGATCGTTACCGAAAGCCGAAGTAAACGAAGGGAAAAACGCAATAAAGTTAATTCGATTCGTTTGGAGACGTCGACGTCGGGCCGTCGGTACGCGTTTACTCTAACGTAAAACCGTCGTGGGGATTAAAACGAGAGCGATGTCTGTTTTCTAGCATTGGCTCGATTAAACGCTACGGGGATAAGTCGGACGAGGAAAAACCACAAAATGGCCGACTCCTCTCCTTGGATAACATCGATTAGAAATCCATCCTCGTCCATTCGCCGTTTAACGTTTCTATCCGATTATAAATAACGATAACGATTTATATATATATATATATATATATATATATATATATATATATATATATATATATATATATATATATATATATATACATATAGTTCGATAACGTTATAACGAACGTTCGATTATTACGATTGAAATAACGAGATCTATTTATCGTGTTATTTATTTAAAGGAAGAAAAGAGAGAGAGAGAGAGAGAGAGAGAGAGAGATTTATTGTATACCGAACGTTTTCGACGAAAAGATTCCATAGTAATCTACCCCTTACTCAATCGACAAAATACCAATCCATTTTGGCCAAGCTTGCTTATCGCCAAGATCCGTTCTCCTCTTGTACGTTCAAGAGAAAGAGAAAGAGAAAGAGAGAGCGAGAGAGAGAGAAAGAGAGAGAGCGTACTGATAAAGGATCGGCAACAATTAAACTCCGAAAGTTATACTCCCGTCCGGTAGGCGCCGGCTAAGATAACCCGACCAATCAGGGTAGCCGAGCACTCTAACACGAGCCACGAACGAAACACAGTCGTTCCATTAGAGTTAATCTCCGGTCTTTGGTAATTAAACGATTTCGTTGTACCTACCTTTGTTCTTATCCAAGATACCGATCCTATCTTACACTTATTTAACCTTTCTCTCTCTCTCTCTCTTTGTCTCTCTCTCTCTCTCTTCCCTTTATTTTCGTTTTCGTTTCCTTCACGTTGACGTTTCGCATTCTTCGTTTATTAAGAATCCCATGTATCCGTCCCATATATCCCTTATTGCGAGTTTATTTACAAAAAAAAAAAAAAAAAAAAAAAAAAAAAGATGTATCAATTCGACGCTCATTCGACGATTACCCATTGCGACACAACAAACGCAACGACGCAGCGATTTTAATTTACTTCGAATACAATTCTTTTTTTTATTTCTATTTTTCTTTTGGTTTTTTTTTTTTTCTTGTTTTTTTTTTTTGAGAAAATCAAGAGCCCTGTTACCTCGCGGCGGTCGCCTCTTGGAGACGTGTGCGCTGAATTGCATTAAAAAGAAAAAAGAATAAAGAAAAAAAAGAAAAAAATACAAATGAAAAGAAAATGATTTTGGCGGCCCTAAGTACGACGTCTCCCGGATCAGCGTGTGTTTATATTATAACGTGATACGACCAACCCCGACGATCACAAAATTATCTTTCACTTTTTACCCTCCCCCCTTTTTTTTTTTAATGTCGTTGTTTATTCTTTTTTGTCGTTGTTGTTGTTGCTTCTTTTTTCTTTTCCCTTCTATCTCTCTCTCTCTCTCTCTGTATCCTTCTTTTATTCCCCTTTCTCTTGTTTTTTTCTCCTCCATCCTCCATCCCTCTTCCTCCTCCTCTTCCTCCTCCTCCTCCTCCTCCTCCTCCACCTTCTACTTCTGCTCCTCGTCCTACTGCCAGTCCCCCGTCGTCTTCAACTTCCTGTGATCTTCTCCGATAGACGACGTAACGAGATCCCAAGTCTCTTTCTCTCACGCAATGTCGTAATAATTTACTTCTCTCTCTCTCTCTCTCTCTCTCTCTCTCTCTCACTCTCTCTTTCTTTCCTCTCTCTCTTTCTCTTCTTCTTATTTCCTTCCGTGTTTAATAGTAACACGATCAAACGTGGGAATTGTGAACTATTCTCTTTTCTTCTTCCTTTGTGATAATTCGAAAAAATAATCCGAGTGATGATCTTTGGTCAATAAGGTCATTAATATATATATATATATATATATATATTATAATATATTATAATATATATTAATATATATATTATAAATGATTTGTTTTTCAAACATTTAATACCTATCCCTAAATACTTTTAATTGATAAGATCGTGCTTATAATACGAAGCTTTTTGATTGGATTAATATTCGATTAAAGAAAAAAAAAAAAAAAAAAAAAAAGAAAAGAAAAGGAAAAAGAAAAAAAAGAAAGAAAAAAGAAATAGTATTTCTCGATCAACCCTATCTTATATGGACAGCGTGCCTGAGAGAGATAGAGATATATAGAGAGATAGAAAGAGAGAGAAAGAGAGTAAGAGAGAGAGATAGATAGATAGATAGAAAGAAACGACAGTTTTATATTAGATTTATAATATCGGCATATCGTTTAAGATGTCAAAAATATCGACAGGCAAAGAACTGGCGATATTATAAAACGACGAACGTTGACGAATTTATCCATTAACGAGTATTCTCTCTCTCTCTCTCTCTCTCTCTCTCTCTCCTGTGTTCTACGGCAGGGTTATATACCCGGGAATACTTCGGTATGATTAACGCGAATTAGATCGTAGATCGGCAAATCCATTGCGGTTACGCCGTTGCGCCAGTGACAGCTGCTCCTACGCCGTTGCAAGTAATTAACGCGGTTAGCAATTAATAATTGAAGGGCGCCGTGCCGATTACATTTTGCGAAGCCCCAACGTGTAGGAGTACGGTTTATATACACGCTGGCCGGAACGTACGGCTCGACTTCGATTCCGACCCTTCTGCCCAACTCCACCCCAACGCCACCCCAACACCACCCCACCTCGTCACACCGCAGCCCACCCTACGGGCCACCCCATTCTACCTCATTCGACCCTATGATACAACAACCGTTGTATTTTCCTGCAACCCGGGACGCATTATTCTCATTGTTACAATGACAAATGTTGTAAACGCGGATTTTCTCGTCGAATTCAACGATCGTCGTATATTCGATTTATCGTCTAAGATCGAATCGATAGGTTCGATTTAATTTATTCTTTAATTTGTTCTCTTCTTTTTCTCGTCTACTCATTCGCGCGAAATTATTATTTTTTTCTTTCTTTCTTTTTTTTCTTTTTTCGTTTCCATCGTTCTCATTAAAACCTTAAACGAGAGATAATACTCCGCGACGTGGATTAATTTTGTTTTTTTTTTTTGTTTTTTATTCGTCCGAAAGTATCGTCCAAGAGATACTACTTTCTAATGAATTTTTTTTGGAAAAAGAAACAAAAAAGAAATAATGTCATAGTACGTATCATTCTTATTCGTACTATTATCATTAATATAATATATAAGCACGATGTAATAATTACATCGGTATATTTATTATATTGCATCTATTATTGATTCTAATATTGTCCTATCGCAATTATACTCTACCGTAACCATACTTTTACTACCACCATACTCCATACCCGTATCATTAAACATACAATACTACGGTATAATCGAATTATCGCATGATATTTAATTAACGATAATTATACCGATGAGATTATATATTGCGTACCGATCGTATGATTCCCTTTTGAATTAAAAGAACGAAACAAAACAAAACAAAACAAAACAAAAAGAAAAGGAAAGAAAAAGCATTAAAAACCTCAGGTATAAAGAGATAAATCTTGAACGCGCGATTGGTTCCAATGACAATTTTATAGAATTTCACGATCTTATAAGAATTTCAAAAAAGATTTGACCGTATGATCGATTTGATAAGAACGAACGGGGATGTACGTCCGATCGTAACGACCACCCTCCCTCCCGTCACCCGCTAACAAGATTCGATACGAAATAATAATCGATCTAAAGCGACGATATTTATTTTCATTGCGACGAAGAAATCGATCGCATTAAAGTTCCTTCGTCGATCGTGCGTGCGATCAATCAAGATCTGCTTCCTTCTCCGTCGGAGACGACATAAAACACACACACACACACACACACACACACACACACACACACACACACACACACACACACACACACACACACACACACACACACACACACACATAAACGCACGTACAAGCACACGCACACGCGCGTATTTTTATCCTATCGTTCTTATCAACGCCAATACATAATACATATCTAATTCCTATAATTCGTTCTTCCGCATGTCGAACGACGACTAAACTTATTAAAGTAACGATTAATACATATTAATAAGCTAAACACATACATATACCTATTTACGCGTGAGTGTGGTTGTGAGCGTGCGCTGGCGCGCTTATGCGTTAGATATCTTCTATTGATCTAAAAAACTAACAAACAGATGGAGAAGATTCCATTTAGAGTTGTTAAAGAAGGAGACGACCGAACTATTTCAATGTAAATTCCTATGATTTCATCTTGTTCGATACGTACTTTCTATAGACATAACTAATCTATAATGGTGATCTCGTATAAACTAACACGCGATTACGGTTTAAGAACTTGTCGTCGTCGTCGTCGTCGTCGTCGTCGTCGTCGTAGTCGAACGTTTCGTTTTAGTTATGATAATGATTGGAGAAAAGGAAGAAGAGAAAAGGAAAAGAAAAAAGAAACGAAAAGAAGAAAGACGTAGAGGAAGTAACCATTTCGATTAAGTAAGTTTAACTCGTTCATTGATTTGCGCTAATGAATAAACTTTTTTTCAAACACCGATCGTTTGACACCGTCCCCACGATCGAGAATGATCGGATAAGTAACTAACTTCAATTTAGATCGTTTCCTCCTTCTCTCTCTCTCTCTCTCTCTCTCTCTCTCTCTCTCTCTTTCTTTCTATATTTTTTTCTTGTTTTTGTCGAACGTACAAAAAGACACGGACGCATACGTAGATACGAGAAATTTTAACCGCGTTAATATCCTTGCCTCGCCAAATAAAAATATAACCGTCTGTTTGCGGTGATATCGTTCGATTATCCGATCGTAACAAAAAAATATCGAAATATTACGGTCGATTGTCTTACATACGGTCGATGATAAAAGGAGAAGAAATATCGTATCGAATATACCGTTATAATATACCTATGTATATAGAGCGATTACGATCTACAGAAACGATCTGCTATCTCTTCGAGAAACGATCACCGTTAAATCCTTCATAGCAAAACGATATCTGATGCTCGATCTATACATATATACATATATATATATATATATATATATATATATATATATAAATAAATAAATAATAAAAAAACAAAATAAATAAATAAATAAATAGAAAACAAGAGAGAGAGAGAGAGAGAGAGAGAGAGAAGAAGAGAAAAAATATATACACGAAGACGAATACATACGTAAGCATACATGTATGTATGTATAAAAAGAGGATGTAAGTATCAGGGAGAAAGAGAGAGAGAGAGAGAGAGAGAGAGAGAGAGAGAGAGAGAGAGAGAAGAGAAGAGATAGTTCTGGTTAAAAGAGATAATCCTTATCTCGAATGGAAGACATCGCGTATTTACATAAAAGATTCACGATGACTCGAGAGTATCGCGATATACCCATGTATCTATGTATATGTACCAATAATATCACGGACCGATCGAAGTTACAAATCATTTTCCGTGCTCGATCATCCAGAGCGATGCGCGCTTCGCTTCGATCGTTTTCGCACGGAAGAGAGATAAAGAGAGAAAGATAGAGAAAATAGAGAGAGAGAGAGAGAGAGAACCGGTTGAAAGAGAATATGTATCTAACATCGTGAACGTAGGCAGGACGTCGAACGATATAGTAAATATATAGTATATAGTATATATATATATATATATATATATATATATATATATATATATATATATATATATTCGACATAGCTTTGGTGATCGTGTTCGAACGGTTACCAGTAGGCGTTCTCGTACACAGAAGTCGATGAATCTTTAAACGAGTCGAATCGGTGTACCCGAGAGAGTGAGATAGATAGAGACAGACATAGAAATAGAGTGAACGAGAATGAGAGAGAGAGAGAGAGAGAGAGAGAGAGAGAGAGAGAGGAAAGGTTAGAGATATCGAAGTCCGATTTCCAAGCGTCGGATTCGAGTCGTTTGACAGTTTAAAAGCCAAGAAGTTCGTGCTGAGAGGGAAGAACCCGTCGGCTGGCTGGCTGGCTGGCTGGCTGGCTGGCTGGCTGGATGGCGTAGAAAGAGAGGGCTGACGGAATGGGAGTGGGAGGATTTCGAGGAGGGTTATAGCACCCCACCCCCTGTGTGTTACGGTGAGACGGGGAGAGAGGTGATGGTTGGTAGTCAAAGCAGAGGGGGGTAGGGTGTTGGTGTTGGTGATGGTAATGGTGGTGATGGTGATGGTGGTGGTGGTGGTGGTGGTACGCTTCTACTACTCTTGCCGATGTTAGTGACGCTGGTTACTGAAAGTGGTGGTGGTACTGCTGATGCTGATGCTGCTGGTACTGCAGCAGCAGTGGTAGTGGTAATGGTAGTGGTTGTGGTGGTGGTGGTGATGGTGGTGGTGGTGGGGGTGGTGGTGGATGAGAGAACGCGACGGGAGGGTGCGGACTACATTATGTACGGGACAAGGCTAAGCTGTTAGGTAGCTGAATTATTGAGACCGAGTTATCTCGTCTCTGCCTACAGTCATCTTGTTACTTTAAACGCAGCTGCTGCTCGCTCGCTCACTCGCTCGCTTACTCGCTCACTCGCTCGCTTGCTCGTTCACTCGTTCGCTTACTCGCTCACTCGCTCGCTCGCTCGGACTACCATCGAGAGACTTTGAGCTAGATTCGTAACACGGATTCACTCGTGGTGGATCGTCCCTGAGAACAACCCCCTCCCCCTATACCCTACCCTATCCTATCCTACCCTACCCTACCCTCTCGCGACGCCCTCTTTTCTTTATTTCTTTTCTCTTCTCTTCTCTTCTCTTCTCTTCTTTTCTTTACTTTTCTTTTCTTTTCTTCCGTTTTCTTTTGTTTTCTATTCCATTCTTTCTGTTCTTCCCGTCCGTTCGTTTTTTCTATTCTCTACTGATTTTCCTATAAAGCCTACGCCATAAAAGTCATCACGATATTTCTTAAACCGTCGACATATCAAACGTAATATCGTCTAATGAATCTACCAACTGAAACATTTTCTATCTATCTATATGGCTATATTTATCTCTACTAGAGAACGCATGTTACGTTATGTATGTATGTATGTATATATGAATGTATGTATGTATGTATGTATGTATGTATGTATGTATGTATGTATGTATGTATCTATGTATGTATGTAAATCGTGTCCGAGTGACTTAATTAGAAAGTTAACATCTCTATGAGAAACAGGATACATATGAAATGAGACGACGTTAACATACGCCGTTGATCATTGAATTCTTTTCTTTCATAATAAAATATGAAATTTTTTATAATAAAATAAAATAAAATAAAATATGAAATAAGATAAATAAATGAAAAAGGAAATGAAGTAGAGAAGGAGGATAAAGTAAAAAAAAAAAAAGAAACGTCCACGCAGGCACGACGCGATGTTGTATTATTCCGGGAACTGAGAAGGAGAACGTTTCAAGGGAGAAAGAGAAAGAGAGAAGAGAGAAGAGAGGGCAAAGAGAAAAAGGAACAGAAAAAAAAAAAAACAAACAAAAAAAAATTAAAGACCCATCGATGATTTTCCACGAACTATTTATAGGTAAGATAATAAGTTGGACCGAAGAAGAAAAAGGAGAAGAAGAAAAAGAAGAAAAAAAAAAAAAAAACAGGATAACACAGAGTTACTCGAGGTCCATTTCCCAAGAAGGAATTTCCAATTCTTTCAGCTCGTCGTTCTCGTTCCTGTTATCACTTTGTAATCCTCCCTCGGTCGGACCTATCCACGCGTTCACCGCATTATCTCACATATATGTATGTACATAGATACATACATACATACATAAATATATACGTATATATATGCTTAGGTAGGTTACCTATACGTATACAATTTTTTCGTAGAAGGGCCAAAAGAGAGCGTAGAGGACGACAACCGGGGAGGACACAGTGGCTTTTAGAAATTCACTCTGCGGAGGCAGAAGGTGAGTTGGAGGAGGATGAAGAGCGAAGAATAAGAATGATTATGCTTGTGTTAGAGTGGTGATATTTATGATGGTGATGGTGGTGATTGCGATGGTGGTGGTGATGGTGGTAGTAGTAGTGACGATGGTGAAACTGATGGAGTTTGTGGAACTGTCGGAGAGCTGGCGAAGCTAGGCGGTTGGTGATGGTGATGGTGATGGTGATGGTGATGGTGATGGTGATGGTGATGGCGATGGCGATGGTGGAGAATGTCGCCGTGCTCGTCTCGCCGTCGAGACGCCCCTGGAGTTGTATTATCGAAGGACCGCGCCACGAACGGGGCCCCTTTTATCTAAATGACGTGTTTTCGTCCTTCCTTATCTTGAAGAGACTCCATACAGTTCGACTCCCAATGCGCTCTTGAGAGAAACGTGTATATATATATATATATATATATATATATATATATATATATATATGTATTCGTGTGCGTGTGTGCGCATGTGTATAAGAGAAAGAGAAATAAAGATATGCCTTTTCTCTTTCTTGCTTTAACACAAACCGTTCGGTTGCTATTAAAATTCCGATGGTGGCATCGAGCACGCGTTTTCCTTTTCCGATTCCTTCCTTCCATTTCTTTCGATTTGTTTTTTCTTTTTCTTTTCTTTTCGTTTCCTTGCCCCAGTCGAACGAAACTATGCCTCGTTAAATTTGGCCATTTTAAATGATGTTACTGACATGTGTGTGTGTGTGTGTGTGTGTGTGTATGTGTATTTATGTATATGTGTGCGTAATTATATAGTTTTGCATTCTAATACGTAGCAGGTACGATCAGATGTTTTCTTCTCGATTACACGATCGGATTATTTGATAAGGAACAAGCTTCGACGTATTAATAATTATTATGAATTTAAGCAGAGAAATTAATGTATACGATATACGTAAATATATATACATATATATATATTATATATATGTATATATATTTATTATCGTTGATAAAACGCCGACGATGCTCGCTCTCCGACAGTTAAATTCATATTAAACGATTTTAGTCACTGTCGTTCTATATTAAACCTTCGCAAATTGTTATGTTTACGATTAACATCGATCGCGTCTCCTTGTTATAGAAAACATTCATGTGTGTGTGTGTGTGTGTGTGTATATATATACATATACGTACATATACAAACACACGTTTATTATTCTTCAAAGATAAGATGCATATAATATATGTACGTGTATTAAATCGTTGCTCGGCTTTCAATCTTTGGCTTTCGTCGAAAAAGTAACGAAGGATATGGGTCGAGAAAAAGGTAGAAGATAAAGAAGGGATAGTCAATGTTTAAAAAAAGATAAAAATATAAAGAAGAAAAAGAGAATAGGAGAAGCAAGAAACAAAAGTATATTTCTCACGTTAATATATATATATATATATATATATAAATACGTGCGCAAGTTTATCTTTAATTCGCCAAATGAAAAATACGTCAAAACTTACCGCCATTTCGTTCGTCTATTTTGGAACCATGTTTTCACTTGCGCATCCGTCATCTTCAAGGACTTGGCCAAGGCCGCTCTCTCAGCCGAGGCGAGATACTTCTGTTTATGAAAACGTTTCTCCAACTCGGCGATCTGTATCCTCGTGAAGCTAGTTCTTGGTTTCTTCCTTTTAGGCGGTGTCCTGTTTTGATAGGGATGACCGATTCTTCTTGGAAATGCTCCAGCTACTGCTTTTCGATCGAAAACAAAAAGCAAAAAAGGGACATCGATGTAAGGAGACCTTCCAAATGTTTACTGTGTATTAATTTATACTATATCCATGTGGATATACCCATATATACATACATATATATATATACATATATATTTCATACGTTTTTTAATTTTTTTTTTATGTAGCTATGTACAACATTCGATTTTCGACAATATACATTTCAATCGAATTTTTGGTGCATACCATATATATATATATATATATATATATATATATATATATATATATTTCTTTCATCATGTCAAATAATCTGTTATTAAATTTATTATTATTATTATTATTATTATTATTATATATATATATATATATAAATTTATTATTTAATATTATTTAATTTATTATTGAATTTGTCAAATCTTTCATTAAATAAAAATAAAGAAATATCGAATATCCGTCCGTTTCAAATTTTCTTTTAAATAATCGATCCGCCCGTCCAACTCTCGATCGGATCGCGTTATATAAATTTCGATGAAAAAAAAAAAAAAAAAAGAAGAAAAGAAAACATCCCACACCCCGCATAACCCCCTGTTGATATTATTCTTATCGGTCGGAAGAAAATAAAAACGAAAGTCGATATAATTTAAATCGATTATCGAAGCTCATAGGGGAGCGCACTGAGAGCCCGTGGAATCTCACTTGTTATTTGCCAACAGGTGCGTTCGTTTGATTTGCCGTAAGGACATTAATAAAATAACCGTTAATCCGATATCGTTTGCACCAGTTCCATTACACACCACCACCACCACCACCACCACCACCATCACAGGACAAGAAAGTCGGGAGCAAAAGATACAAACAGGAATCGAAATGAACTTTTATCGCTGACTAAATGTAGGTAGGGAGGTGGAGTGAGGGAGGAGAGGAAGGAGGGCACTTATGCGAAAGTAACCGTGTAAATCGCAACGGGGAACTCGTTTGCGCACTCGTTATCGAAATGCCACCTATCCGAGGCAATTATCGCACGCACTATTATATCGAGAATAGCCAATATATTATATTATACATATGTATATTATATCCGTTCCGCTTAGCGCACGAGATCCTGTTTATCTTCGACTATTTAAATAGTCCATCGAGAGTTGTCTTTAAGAGATGGAGAGAATGAGAGTGAGTGAGTGAGAGAGAGAGAGAGAGAGAGAGAGAGAGAGAAAATAATTTATACCAATCTCGTATACACGAAGAGCACCGATCGCGAATATATCGTTTGATCGAACACTTTTTCTATTCCTTCTTTTTTTGTTCAAAACATTTTCGATAACTTGATATCTCGATCGTTGCGATGATTATTATTATTATTATTATTATTATTATTAATATTATTATTACTTAAGATATTCTCTTAATTATCATACGGAACGAAATATGAACGAACGAAATTATTCAAATGTAACTAATTTAATGGGCATTTAATTAATTTACAACTATTATATATGTATATATATATATATATGTGTGATATGACGAACAAAATTAATTCAAGAATAAACGGATTGTATTTAATTATTATATGTAAGATTGACATTGGATTGCGTTGGATTGGGGAAGAAAAGAAGTAATTTTTTCCCTTATTCTTTTTTTAATTCGTTTGCTTATTTTTTTTTTTGAATCGTCGTCGAAGCTAAGCGACAAAAAAAAGATTTTAGTAATTAAAATCCGAGACTTGAATTGAACGAATTTAATTCGAGAAACGTATTATTCTATATAATGAATTTCCAACTATTGTCAGACGCATAAATACGATTTATTATTGCACATGCTGTTATGTATTGGGATTGGAATAGGACGAAACTAATTGAAATTTGTTTTAAGTGGGATCGAATAAAAATGTTTTTGATTTAACGAGAAGGACGTAGGCAATCAGATAGATAGATAGATAGATAGAGATGGATAGATGGATAGACGGACAGATAGACAGATAAATAGACGAGGATAGAATAAAAATATTCCTGCAAAGGCTACGAAACCGCAGGAGTTAAGCCATCCGTGAGTTCGAGGAGCACCTGACAATCATCGTCGGAGTTAGTATCTTTTAGTCACGTATTTACGAGGACAAAGATGCGCACGACGAGAACGGCTTTGCGGTGACCTTCCACGGTCTATCATTTTCTTTCTTTATTTCTTCTGTTATGGTGGTATCTCAGTCGAGTGTACGAGCTTGAGCGATACCCAATCCTTAAATCACCGAATAAAACGGAGAATAAGATATATATATATATATATATATATATATATATTTAAACCTTTTTTCTTTTACTCTTTTTTTTCTGTTTGTTTCTTTTTTTTTTTTTTTTTCATTGCGAATTTATATGTTAAATGGAAATAAACGTCGTACGAGATAACCAATCACGTACGTACGTATGTAAAATTAATGAGGACGTTTTAATGGGACGATAGATTCGAACGAAACGAATATCAAAATTAGATATATAAATATCCTTCGACTATATCTAATTGTCGAAGAAATTATGTCAAAAAAAAAAAAAAAAAAAAAAATCCCTTGAAAAATTTCCCATCTAAATATGGAATTGAATATATCGTAAGTTTGAGAAGAACACGTAAAGCTCGATAAAGTAATTCGATAATTCGAGAGTATAGTGGATATATATATATATATATATATATATATATATATATATATATATATATATATATTTATCTCTGTTAGCTATTCGATTCGATTAGGTAGGTGTCGGTATAAAAATCGATACTCGATCTCTCGATTGGTAATAATACGTGAGGAGACGATCTTGTTTAAGTGAACTTTCCAATAATACTATTAACGCAATCAACCGGTGCAAAAATTTATTTGTATATTAGATTTTAATTATTGGCCCTCATCGTATACTCGTTATACTCAAACGTTAACTTTCTTCTTCTTATATATATACACACATACATTTTTTTTTTTTATTTTTCTAACAAGCGAAACAATATCCATCTTCTTTTTTCTTTTCCATTGAAAATAATCTTAATCTCTTTCTCTCTCTCTCTCTCTCTCTCTCTCTCTCTCTCTCTCTCTCTATTTCTCTCTTCCTATATTTCTTTCTTCTAAAATGTACCTACGCGCACCTCTTTATCGAGATCATTAAGCAGCTTATCTTCGATAAGTGGTAACGGCGCGCGAACGTCTGGATCTAAAACCGCTTTTATAATCCAATACGAACATACGTATTACCATTCGTAATGAGATACAACTATAATAAACGAT
The DNA here is from genome assembly GCA_911387685.1 of Dolichovespula media. Taxonomy (NCBI): domain Eukaryota; kingdom Metazoa; phylum Arthropoda; class Insecta; order Hymenoptera; family Vespidae; genus Dolichovespula; species Dolichovespula media. The sequence continues at coordinate 7,764,782 of OU426855.1, read as the reverse complement.
TATAGCTCGAATTAAAATTACTGAGCTAAGTAAGATCGTCCGTTGAAGGGAATCATTTCGATAAACAAATTTTTCTATATATAATAACAAAAAGAAGAGGGGAAAAAAGATACGACGAAGAACAAAAGAGAATTTAAAAAATCGAAAGAAGAAAAAAATAATATATATATATATATATATATATATTAATTTTTTGTGTTAAAAGAAACAAAGAAACGAATGATGAACAATTTTTCACGAGTAGATACACACACACACACATACACACACATAAATGTATTATCCTAGTAACGATCGATTAACGCGATATTTCAAATTCGATTCCGGTCTCCCGTATCGCGTAAGAGTTACAAAGAATCATTTTGGTTGACGCACCTTTTTCTAGAGAGACCTTTTCTATATCTCCTTTCAACCCACACGTTTAATACGAGTACCTATTCGATAAAAGGGACTCATTTTCCTTCGGCACGAAGTCTCTCATTACGTCGGCATAGCTAGTTCTTTCTCCTCCTCCTCCTCCTCCTCCTCCTCCTCCTCCTCCTTCTCTTTCTCCTCTTCTTCTTCTTCTACTTCTACATCTACTTCTACGTCCTCGTCCTCGTCTTCTTCGTCTCGATCGAAAGGGATCGCGTGCTGCATCCTTCTAAGTATTACATAGCCTAGCTATACTAAGAGAAGCTCCGGAAGATGTAAATACGCGAATATGTCTCCTCCCCTCTTGAGACCGTTCAAATATCTTCCTTCGTTATAATACGTACGTATATAAAGATATCTATGTAATATATAGTTATACGTAACGCAATAGAGTATGCAGACACGGTATATATACCCATACCTACCTACCATCCTTAAGTACCAACATATATTTAGAGATAGGCATTGAGAGAAATCGACGGTAGTATTTTTGAAATAACTACTCAAACTGGTATTGAAATTTTATGGTTACCATATGAACAAAAATAATATTTTCGTATATCGATAATCTTACTCTTTTATAAAATACTATTTATCGATTAAGTTATATATATATATATATATATATATATATATATTACGTATATAAGTAACTAATTATAACAGTGAGACTATTATTTAATGACAAGATTAAGACAGTACCATTCAACTACTCTATGTGTATATATATATATATATATATATATATATATATATATATATATATATATATATATATAAGGTTAATTCATTGAAGATTTTCTAAATTGTACCCTATTAGAATTAGCTATCAATCTATAATTTTTAAATATATATATCGTACGTTCGTGTATGTGTGTGTGTGTGTGTGTGTGTGTGTGTGTGTATCGTTTATTCTTCTCCGACCATTAACTGTCTCGTTTATGACCGATTATTTTCATATGATAGACGTCGATATAGATCTGTACCGAAGTATGAGGATAATGGAAATGCAATTTCGAGATTAACGAGACCGATAACGAGCAACAGAGAGAAAGAGAGAGAGAGAGAGAGAGAGAGAATAAGCTGCACCAACGATGCGGAAAATTTCTTGGAAAATTAAATTTGACGCATAACAACTCCTCCACCTCCTCCTCCTCCTCCTCCTCCTCCTCCTCCTCCTCCATTTCATTCTCATCCTCCTCATCTCATTCGACCCTCTATCCTCCTCCATCTTCCTCTAAAACTTCGACCGTAACCAACGGAAATGATCGTTAAAGGGTAAACGGCCATCGGCTGAATATTACCCCCCCATTATCCGTCCCTCTTTCAACCACCCCCTTGACACCGTTCACCCTTTACTTATCCCTCTCTATAACCTCCGGTGGGTCTCACTCTC
>OU426855.1:7745472-7755472 GCA_911387685.1 Dolichovespula media | reverse complement strand
TTTGGTGCTTCGCTACTACTACTACTACTACTACTACTACTACTACTACTACTACTACTACTATTACTATTACTAATACTACTACTACTACTATTACTACTACTATTACTACTACTACTTAACCAAAGAAATGAAAACTAAACGTTTCTAGGAATGCGACATGCCTGCCTATGAAGTTTCCAATCGTGAAAATTACTTAAAAGGGTGGCTGTAAAAGCGAGTCTAACTTATTGGTTTCCTTTTTCACACACACACACACACACACACACACACACATATAGCTATAAATTTTTTTTTTTTCCTTTTCTTTTATTAAACCTCCGACGATATTATCAGCTAAGCGAACGATAGGTATTGAGAAAGTCACAGAAAGTTGTCGATGCTGATTCGTCATGTGTTTGTAACGCGGAAGGGATTTCTCCGTTTCGATTTTCGATTTTCTACTCTACGACGTTTCGATCCTTTCTTCTACATTCTTTTTCTCTTCTTCTTATTCTGTATTCTTTATTATTTATTATTTATTATTTATTATTTATTGTCATTTAGATGAGTGTACCGATGTTACGTATGTATGTCCATGTCCGTACGTAAGATTATCGAGTTTATTCATCAAATGAAAATATGACAAATATATAAATCAGATATGAAAATAATTCCCACTAGCGATCTTAAGAAATGATAATTCGTAAGGGAAACGATTATGATAAGGAATCGATGAGAATGATATTATTTCAATTAGAAAAGGTGGGAAGACAAAGAATAAAGAATTAAATTTTCAACCTTCCTACAAAGTTTTCAAATTACTTTCGTTCTTTACGAATTAAAATGAGAGAGCATGAGAATGTGTGCGAGTGTATGAGTGAGTGAGAGTGAGGGAGAGAGAGAGAGAGAGAGAGAGAGAGAGAGAGAGAAAGTGAGAGAGGAAAAAAATGATACGAAAACTCTAAACTACCGATCATTTCTCAAACTCCATAACTTGATATAAACCACCCGTTACCAACCCCATCGAGAAAAGTCAAAGTGGAACGGGGCGAGAGGTAAAACCCCCGTGCCGATGGTGGAAAGACGATGGCGAAGGCGATGGTGATGGTGTCGGTGATGGTGTAGGTGTTGGTGGTGATGGTGGTGGTGGTGGTAGTGCCGCCATCGCTATCGCCATCGGTGGCAACTTACATTATCGATATTACGAGGCGTCGATAAAAAATCGCATAAAATTAAGCAAACTCCCACGTGTCTTTATTTCCCCTCCCCTCAATCCCTCCACCCCTCTCCCTCCCGTCCCCATCCCATCCCCCTTTCTTACGAACACGCTGTAACTCTCAATGGGATATCTCTCTTCGAAATTATTTAGTAAGACAATATAAAAAAAAAAAAAAAAGAAAAGAGAAAAAGTCGTCCGAAAAATTCCAACGACGTTAAACGAACGATATAATTGATCGACGTAAAAAAAAAACAAAAAGAAGAGAAAAGAAAAAGATACAAAATGAAAAAAAAAATTTACGTGCATTACGTGTATGATTTGTAAATTTGTGAATTTTACTATTTTACTTTACTATCGAACGATCGCTTTCGCTTTGAAACGCGCGCGAAACGAAAATTCGTCGCGCGTCGAATTTCGCTAATAAGATTCGAGAGAAGAAAGGAAAGAAAGAAAGAAAGAAAGAAAGAAAGAAAGAAAGAAAGAGAGAGAGAAAAAAAGAAATTTGTTAGTCACGATTTATCGGGAGAAAGTAAAATTGGCCGGCCTTTTAATCTCTAAACAGACATTCCGACGGATTTCATGCAAAGTCGCAACACTGAAGGAGGGGTAGAGGGGGAGGGGTAGAGGGAGGGGGCGTGGGCGTGGGACTCGAGGAGAAGAGTGGTCTAATGCATCCTCTCGACATTTTTACTTGGCAATTAATAGTTCTACACCGTGAAGAGATATACGAAGAAGCGAGAAGATAATCTCGCACGGGATAAAGTGGAGATATCATTTCGCTAGGGATCCGAGAAAGTGAGATAGAGTGTGTGTGTGTGTGTGTGTGAGAGAGATAGTAAGGTACGCGTGCGCTCACGCACGCTCGTCTTCTTATCCCACTTTAAATATGACTGAATTCGTTGCATTATTTAAGCTTGGCGCACCCCCTCGCCCCCGCCAACCCCCTCGTCGCCTCGACGGGTTCGGTGCGCCATCGTATATATTCCTAAACGTATATATCGTACAAAACCGCACAGCATCCACATGTTACCGTTACCTGCACGCTTATTTACCGAACCAACCAAGTTTTTCTCGAACCTCCACACGAAGAGAAAGAAAAGGAAGGAAGGAAGGAAGGAAGGCAAAAGAAGAAAAAAAAAAGAAGAAAAAACATTCGCAAACATCTTCTTTTTCTCCATACCGTGTTATATATCGCTCGCACGCTCGCTCGCGAGAGAGAGAGAGAGAGAGAGAGAGAGAGAGAGAGAGAAAGGAAAAAGTAATGATAAAGAATATAGAGAAAGAAATGGAAAGGCAAAAAATATTACGAAAGGGTTTGTTAATCTTCCCGTTTCTTTTTTTTTTTTTTTTTTCCCCTTTTTAATCCCACTTTGCATTTCCATTGCAATAACGCCCCCTATTTTCCTACGCACACGTATGTGTGTATTTATTTGTTTACGTACGCATGCGCATAGGTATTTAACCGAAGAGAAATAAATAAATATGATTTGCGTAAATAAAATGAAGATAAATAAACGCGGGATATTTTTGACGGAACGGGCACGTTGAACGTTAAACGGGTACGGGGAGGGAGGGAGGGAGGGGGTCAAAGGTCGGCCGAATGAAAAAATAATCGAATCGTCGTACCTACGAGACGTTCGAGCAAGAAAGAAGAAAGGCTAGAAAAGAAGAAAAAAAGAAAAAAGAGAAAGAAATGGAAAACAACGAAGGAAACGATAAAGGGAAAAATCAGAAAAAAAGAAAACTATGGATTAAAAAAAAAGAAAAAAAAAAAAAAATAATAATAATAATAATAATAATAATGAAATATACACATAGGGTGAACAATTTGATCTGTTTATATGTATAAAGTCTCAAGCACAAGTACCGATCGACAAGTACGATTGAAATAAAACGAAGGAAAAGGTTTCGACGATACTTTCGAACCTTCGAGGATAAATGACGCATAAATTTTTGGAAAAAAGGAAAGAACAAATAAAAATAAAAAAGGAAAAAAAATTTCTCTTAACGATTTAACACGGACGAATTTATTATATTAGGATCTCTCTCGTAACCACCTTAAATATAATAAACTCTTACATATTCCTCGTGTATACGGATATGCACGTTATATATGGTGTCTACTCTTTTACCCATCTTATCTCTCGATCCCTTTTGTCCCACGAGGGGTTTAACGGGATTTAGACGGTAAAAAAAAAAAAAAAAAGGGTCGAATCGAATCTGCATCATGGATATCGGAGGAAACCCCAATCGTCCAGGGCACCTCGAATCAATCGTGAGCGTTATGATGGGTTTTCTCGGGGATGTATATGGGGGTCGTCGAAACAAATTCAATTTGACGTCTATGTATAGTGAAAAGGAAAGAGAGAGAGAGAGAGAGAGAGAGAGAGAGAGAGAGAGAAGGGAAGAAAATGTTAAATCCTATCGTTTTTTCTCATACCTCGCAATTCGAAGATGATCGGGCGGTTTTACTTTTTCCTCCCTTAACTTTCTCTCTCTCTCTCTCTCTCTCTCTCTCTCTCTCTCTCTCTCTCTCTCTCTCTCACGTGTATGCGCTTATGAACGTATAGAAAAAAAAAAAGAAAAAGTACGAGATAAACGTCGGGGTGAGACGAAACATCGATTTTAGATCGTTCGAACGGGACGACCGAATAAAAAATTTTAATAAATAAATAAATAAATAAATAAATAAATAAATAAATAAATGAAAAAAAAAAATAAAATAAAATAAATAAAAATAAGAAAGATTGCTCACGATCAGCTAGGCCGGCCGTTTTTTCTCTCAACCCTCCAGAGAATTTTCACGAGAGAAACAGAGAGAGAGAGAGAGAGAGAGAGAGAGAGAGAGAGAGAGTACGTAAGAGTTTTACACGCAACCCCTATCCGATTTATCGCACGAATATATTGGCGAACGATACTTTCTGGTTTCCTTTTTTTTTTTTCATTCCTTTTTTCTTTCTTTTTTTTTTTTTTTACTGGTCTCCGAACGCAAATCGACGACTATCTATCGAGCTACCCGCGTCAAAGTCTCGTAAGTAGGTATATTTTATCTCTCGCGAATTTATTCGTTTTCTTTTTTTTTTTTTTTTCATATTCTTTTATTTTTTTTTTATTCCTCTTTCTCTTCTGGATTTACTTCTGACTTTTCTAGAGACGCGTTAGTAGATGATTACAATTGTACCTACTGAATGAGATACGTATGTACGCAAGTAAGTAAGTAAGTAAGTAAGTGAGTGAGTGAGTTACTTACCAACCCTTGCTTACGTTAGAAAATAAAATGTACGTGTGTACATATAAATAAATGAATACATACATACATACGGTACGTAAGTACTTCGCATGACCAAAGGACTCGTCGACATTTTTCTTTTCCCCTTCCCATTTAATTCTATTCGAATCATTATACCGTAACCGTCACGAAATCCTGCAGGACTCGTATGCCTCCTTGAACAGTGTGTACGGAGAGTGAAAGAAAAATAAAAAGGCAAGAAAAAAGAAAGAGAGAGAGAGAGAGAGAGAGAGAGAGAGAGAAAAAAAGAACGAATAAATAAATAGGTTAACCTTCGGTCGGACGAGGATCGATCAAACCCAAAACAGAAAGAAAGAAACGGAAAAACGAGAGAACAGGAAAGAGTTAGAGAGAGAGAGAGAGAGAGAGAGAGAGAGAGAGAGAGAAAGAGCGAGAGAGAGGGAGAGAGAGAGAGAGATAGAAAGATGGAGACTAATTGTAAGTGTATCTTACTTATCCCTAGTCGTTTCAGGCGTTACCTCCTCCAATAGAATAGACGCTAGGCAGTACTAATTGTACCGAGGAAAATTAAACTGAAGTCACGTTAATTATGTAACTCTCGGGCTTTCTAGTCTACGCCCAGGAGGATGCTCGGTGATGCCGGTGGTACGCGAACCACTCTACACGCAGTGAGATGTGGCGGTCGGTTGGTTGGCGGCCAGGGATGAGAAGGGGGAAGGTTCAAGCTCGAGCTTCGTGGGCTGAGAGGGAGGTTGAGAGGGCTGAGGGCGTGGGTGGGTGATGATGGACGAGCGTAGCCGACCTTTACGGGGGCTGCCAACCTCGAGCAGCGAAATCCCTAACTCAACGTTAACTCGATCAGTCAACGCACCCAACGTTCGTAGACGGAGATGGTGGTGAATGTGGAGGTGGAGGTGGATGTGGAGGTGGAGGTGGATGTGGAGGTGGAGGTGTAGGTGGAAATGAAGACGGTGTTGGTGTTGGTGTTGGCGGTGGCGGCCTGCCGTTTGCTCCGTTGCTAATCTGCCTCCAGATTAATTACCACGTAATACTGGTTTGAATAATTATCGTTTCTAGGACAACCCAGCTGCACCCTACAAACAACAACAACGCCGCCTCAGTTGCTCTCCGTCTACCTCCATCTCTATCTCTACCTCAACCTCCTACCTCTTACGGTATTATAATGCTCCTACCTTGAGATCTACCCCGCATATCTACGGAGATCATTTACGTGACGTTCTAGATTGACTATACGTGGATACGAATAATGTACAGTGAAACCGAATAATTCTTAATCGTTGACTAGCTCGCTTTATCTTACTCAGGATGGTATAAGTGGGGAGAGATGGTAGGTGGAAGAGATGGGAGGGGACAGGAGAGGGGAAGCGATTTCACAATTCTTTTATGATATTTTATAAACGATCTCCATCTCTCTCTCTCTATATATATATATCACGATTTATCTCTTCTTTACCAGAGATATAAACGAATTCCATTTGTAATTGCATTGGCATACTCCCTTTTCGAGCAAGTGAAAACGTTTAGAAAACCTCTGAGAAAGCTCGGTCACGTTTACACCCTATTAAACGGTAATGAACCGATACACGGACGACACACACACACACACACACACACACACACCAGACTATTAAGGTATCAAAGAGGTGTAAAGTAAGGCACAAGGATTTAGTCGATGATTTCACGTAGAGACTTAAACACCTCTAAATATCCCTTTTACGTTAGAAGAGATAATATTTCGTGTAATTAAGGGAATGATTTAATCGTACACCATATCCCTTAACCATAAGTATATAATATCACGTACCGACCGATAAGTACTTGTATATAAACTAACCATCGATCCATTAATCGTACGACGAATACTTCCTTCCAATAATTACAATTTATCGACGCATCCCACTGCCAATTATTAGTTGCCACCCTTATCGTACCTTTTTTATAAACCTCATATCGCTGTCTGATCTTTAATTATTATCCTATATCTCTCGCAAATCGGCACGATTATAAAACGATGGCCCACGTCGTCGATCGGAATGACGTCGCGAACGTTGAAGTAAGGAAAAGGAACAAAGAAAAAAATATATCGAAAGAAAGAAAATGAACGAAAAAAAAAAAAAGAAAAAGAAGACGAGAAAGAGAGAAGGAAGAAATCATCCCATCCACGAGAGAGAATATCGATTTATCGATTGAAATTAATACCTTTAATTAATGTTAAAGCGCCCACGGGTTAACCCATTCGAACCCGTCGAAACCCAGTTTCTTTCTTTCTTTTTTTTTTTTTCTTCGCGTTTCACTCTTTTCCCCTCTTTCTTTTTCTTTTCTCTCGCGTTTACAAAAAAATTATATATATATATATATATATATATATATATATTATATAAAATTATATCGTTGTTATAATATTATTTGTAAACGTTCGACCGGACGCAATTTCAACTTCGGATAACTCGGTAATGATTCGTGTGTTCGCTTGGGATAAAATTCGAGAGAGCATGCGAAGAAAAGAAAAAGAAAAGGAAAAAGACAAAAAATATGGATATATGTATACGCGTGTAGATACACTGAACGTCGATCATAATTATCAATCGAATTAGATTCGTATTAAGGTATCGAACGAAACATGACAACGTCCAATTGTGCGATGTGTCGTTCAGGCCAATCGCTTCACATCTCCTTTATTCTTTTTTTTTTTATTATTATTATTTTTATCTCTCTCTCTCTCTCTCTCTCTCTCTCTCTCTCTCTCTCTCTCTCTTTTCAATAGGTATGTAAAAGTACACTTACATACATACGTGTATTTATGTAGAGTACATGCCGGTATATTCTCAGTTAAGCGTGATCCGAAAAATGAAATGCTCGCCTAGAGCTAATAATATAGCTTAAGGAAAGTTACAAGTTGAAATTACGGGAATACCAAGAAACGTTTTCCCGGTCTCTTGAAGTCAACAGAAAGAGAGAGAGAGAGAGAGAGAGAGAGAGAGAGAGAGAGACAGATATAACAGTCGTTGTGTAGCAAAAGCGTTAGCTTAGCATGAGCGGCCCTCTTCAACCCTCTTCTTCTTCTTCTTCTTCTTCTTATTTTTTTATGGTATATTTCTGCGAGAAATTTCAAAAGCCTACGGCTAACGTCGCTGTCGTTATTCTCTCTCTCTCTTTCTCTCTCTCTCTCTCGTGTGGTTTATCGTTCACTGTCATCTAAGATTTCATACGCCGAGAAAAGTGACAATTTAATGACATAACGATCGGCCGTATATCAGATTTTTTACTCCTTCATTTTTTTGTTGTTGCTCACCCCGTAACAATTTTCATTTCTCTATTCGTTTGATCGATACTGTCATTAATTGATTAGAATTATTTTCTTATATGAACGATCGATAAATATCCGTCTTTCTCTGAGCGAGTGTATGTACGTGTGTGTATGTGTGTGTCTGTCTGTGTGTATGTGTGTGTGTGTGTATGCGTGCGCGTGTACCTCTTAACACGAACATTTTTAAATAATCAAATATTCATAATAAAATTTCAATAATTAATGTGAAGTTTAATTGGTACGATATAAATACAATTAAATGTCGAGGATTAGAGCACGTATTGCACCCTCGATCTTATTATAAATGACGATCGTACGTTTAAATCGATTGCCGACAAATTATTATTATTATTATTATTATTATTATTATTATTATTATTATTATTATTATTATTATTATTATTATTGTTATTATTATATTTACAAATATGCATTTTGAAACACCGACGATTTTTCTATCTATAGCCGATAATACCGAGAAAGAATAATATTACGTAAAGATATTTTATCATAAAAGTTGAAAGTTCGCTTAAAAGTATCGATTCAAAAAGGGAAAAGAAATTTTGTCGTTTCTTTTCTTTTTGTGCTTTTTGTCTTTTGTTTCATCATCAAATACCAGCCTTCCCAATAACGAATACCAGCCAATAATTGTTTCCTTCATCGGACTTGTCACCATTCCTTCACCTTTTTCTTATATTTCTGTTTTATTCTTTTTCTTTTCCTGTTTCGTTTCGTTTCGTTTCGTTTCGTTTCTTCTTCGTTTCTTTTAATTTCAAAGCGCAACGAACGGTGGCAGATATAATCGTTTCATCGGACGCCATCTTTGCGAAGTAATTAAAGTATCATTAAAGGTAAAGCGTATAGGATACTTAAGTACACTCTACCAACTAAGTTACAAAGTAGAAATAGAAAAGAGTCTTTATAGTGTCGTGTCTTACGTTTCTGAATTGTAACTATCGTGTGTGTGTGTGTACGTGTGTTGTGTGTGTTGTGTATATGTGTGTTGTGTTTCATCCTCGTAGAATAATCGACGATAATAATTGTTACTTATCGAAAAGGAATGCATCTCGATGGTTGAAGTTTTACGTGTATTTTTAAGTCGCGATCGAGGATTTACGGATATATGTATATATATAATATCATCATATTTAAAAAGTTAGTTAGATATCGAGTTTTTGTCGGCACGATATCTCGAACGTTGCGATTTGTTGTCGTCCGTAGCCTCGATCAATCCGATCCAATGGCGTCTCGTAATTGGTACGATGAAGGATATTGTAGAATGTCCGAACGAGGACGATTTTAAGGCCGGTCTTCGTAGCAAAAAAAAAAAAAATAATAAAATAGAAAAAGAAGAAGAAGAAAGAAAAAAACAAAACGAAGGAAAGGAAGAAAAACTTAACGCTCGCTTTATCGTCGATTCGTTCGTCCATTTTAATTCTCGTCCGTCGGTACCTCCTCGGTCCGCGACGAGGAAGGATAAAAAAAAAAAAAAAGAAAGAAAGAAAAAGAATTAAAATAAAAGAAAATAAAAAAATAAAATAAAATAAAGAACAACCCGGTAGCGCGAGTATCGCGTACGTTCTTTTCAAGCTCGCTTTATTACCCGAGTTGGAGGAGGAGGAGGGGTGAGGGAGGAGGGGGAGGAGATCGTTATCCGTAAGAAAACGTTAATTGAACCTTGTCTACGAGCCGTAATGAAATGTACGTATAATCGATGTTTCTCGAAGTATCTCCTATGTGTACTTATGTTCGTTTAAAACCCAAGCTCGGAGAAACTTAGGTTCTCGTGCATCGTAAAGCAAGCAAGCAAGCAAGCAAGTAAGTAAGTAAGTAAGTAAGTAAGTAAGTAATCTAACCAAGGTATACTACGATATAATATTTACGTATCCATCCATCCATCCATCCATCCATCCATCCATCCATCCATCCATCTATCTGTGATACGTTTCTTTCGGCGTAGAAATCGGAAGGTAGAAATACGTGGTGTGATTTGTAATCGTACGATGGATCGAAAACGAAAAATCGATGGATCGATTGAAAAATCCTTTCTTTCGTTAGAGTCATAACGCCCAATGATTATTATCGTCTAGTTCGACGTTAAAAAAAAAGTAACGATGGCATCGAATGTTAATTATATAAATATCCCGAGAGGAACGAACGTAAATAAGTTTCTTTGAAATTGATCATGATTTAGTATACCTAATATCGTCTTTCTATATCT
>OU426855.1:7730472-7737972 GCA_911387685.1 Dolichovespula media | reverse complement strand
CTTTTTGCGATAATGCCTTCTGTCGATTTAATATTCCCGTCCGTTTAAAATTTGCTAAAACTGAATGATATCGTATATACATACATACATACATACATACATACATACATACATACATATATATTGTGATGTGTGTTTTGCAGACTAAGTATGTGGATTAACGTTGGACTCGTATAACGAAAGCAGATAGAGAATGAGAAAGAGAGAGAGAGAGAGAGAGAGAGAGAGAGAATCAATTCGTTTTAATTTTTATCGACTTTATATGTTCGTCCAGATGTTGTATATGTAAATGCAACGAAGAGAGTTTATTCGACACGATCATCGAAATTGGCTGATTATCGTCCCCCCTCCCCTCTCCGCTCTCTCCTCACCTCTGCCTCCCTCCTCCCCCCCCCACCTCCGTGCTTAATATTCAAACGACCTTTTCTCTCTCTCTCTCTCTTTCGCGTTCCTCTTTTCTTTCTTTCTTTTTCTTGTTTTTCTTTTTTTTTTTTTTTTTTTTTTTATTTATTCTTTTTCGTCTCCTCCTCAACTCCTTCTCGAATAATTGAATTAATTAAAGAGAATCGCGAGTATACGCGTAAAGTGTGGTGACGCAATTGGAACTGACGTTATTACGAAAAGCAGGTGTTACGAATTGTCAGGTATAGTATAAAGTTTTACCATACACTTCCATCGTCCCTAATGCTCTTGCTTTGACATTAATATCCCGTGTTTTTTCCCCTCTCCCTTCTCTCTCTCTCTCTCTCTCTCTCTCTCGAGGAAAAAAAAAAGAGGGGAAAAAAAGAACGTAAAAGATATGTGTAACACAGCATTACAGAAGGCTACCAGAGCACACACAAGCGCGTCACGTCCATTAAGAACTTCATTATTCTCTATTTCTCCCTCTTTTTCCCATTCTCTTTCTCTCTCTCTCTCTCTCTCTCTCTCTCTCTCTCTCTCTCTCTCTCTCTCTCTCTCTCTCTGTCTGTCTGTCTGTCTGTCTGTCTCTCTTTGTCTGTCTCACTCATTCTTTCTAAACGATAAGCGAACGTTGTACTTAACGTTTCTCTACGTGCATCGTAGTGTGACTCACGTTAACGAGAGCATAATAGCCCGATTACAGGAATTGAAAAGCATAATTTAAGAGTAACGTAGATATTATTAACCTCCCCATGTTACATTACGGTATATGATAATGTTCCTTTGTTATCTTTGCTTTATGCCGCTCCCTACCTTGGGAATCGTTAATTTATCTGGTACGTTTTTAATATAATAGGGTTATGAAGACATTAACGTACGTCTTCATTCCTAACAATTATTTCTTCGTTTCGAACAAATACTACGCGTATATATATATATATATATATATATATATATATATGTATTATATATACATATACATGTACCTACACCTATGTACCTAGATATATACATATACATATAAACATATGAGCAATGATCCTTCTGATATTGAATTAATTTAATGAAACTTAAATAAAAACAACTGAACTGAACTGAACTTGATCCGATCCGATCCGATCAGATCTGATCTAAAGGATAAGAAAAAAAAGAAAAAAAGGAAGACAAAACTTATAAGAGAAAGAAAAAAAAGAAGAGTTTCTTTCTCGTTCCCCCTCACCTGCCAGCCTGTCCTTAAGATGTGGATGCGCTTGTAACGGGTGTGCAGCTAAATTGGCGAGCAAGCTCGCCCTATGCAATCCCGCCGCCGCTGCCTGTTGCTGACTATGCTGAAGTGCTTGCAAGCTCCAAGGTGGTATTAACGCTTGTGCAGGTATACCACCGGTCGGTGCGCCATTGGCACCGGGTGGTCGGTGTGCAGGCACCCTTATGACGCCGCCGCCTGTATAGATAAGGCTCGAACCGGTTGGAAATAATCTGAACGGCGCGAGAAGATCGGCCGCCGTCGTGCCGCAGTGAATCGAGGACGTTGAATTCGTCGTTTGCGTTGTTTCCGCCGTGCTCCCTGTGTCCTCGTCGTCCTTCTCGGACAATTTCTCTTCGAGCTCTTGGCCCCAGGAACGTCGTCCGTCGTCCAACGTAGCCAATGAACTTACGCGATGATTGACACCGTTATTATTGTTATTATTATTATTATTATTATTATTGTTATTATTATTATTATTGTTATTATTGTTATTATTATTATTATTGTTATTGTTATTGTTATTCCCTTCCTCCCACGAGGACCATTTCCTTTCCTTGTCGCTTTCGAGTTCCTCCTCGGACGAGGAACTCTTATTATTACTTTGCCTTTGACTGTCGCCCAATAAACGACTTATGCTGAAGGGGTGGCTACGCGGAGATTCGTTCTGTACCGTCCTGGAACTCGTCTGACTTGGCGGCGGCGAATTCGAACACTCCGAATTCTCTAACGCTACGTTACGTCTTACCTCACGCGTATCGGGAGGATAATTTCTCGGGCTGCAACTACGCGAATCGGAATCGTCGACGTTTATCTCCTCCGTCGCGTCAACGTCGCTATCGCCGCGTTCCGACATCTTCTCGGCCAATCTCACCTTCTCCCAGATAACGATGACAATGATGATGATGATGATGATGATGATGATGATGATGATGATGATGATGATGATATATATATCGTCGTTATCCACTGACACAATCGAGAACAATAACAATAACAAAGCGCGCCCGGGCGCTTCCCCGTCCCCTCCCCCCTCCCCTCTACCCTCCTTCGGGTTCGGATACCTTACCCGCAAGGAGACGTTCAAGGATAGTGATCTATTATCGAATTCAATGAAACTTGTATCGTAATGTAGAAAACATAATGATATTATTTAGAACGATCTTTTTTCTCTTTCTTTTTCTTCTTCTTCTTCTTCTTCTTTTTCTTATCTTATCGTTCCTTTTCTTTCCTTCTTCTTTTTTTTTCCCTTCGGTTTTTGGTTTTTCTTTCTATCCCCTTCTCTCTCACTCTCTCACTCTCTCCCTCTCCCTCTCCCTCTCTCTCTCTCTCTCTTCGATCCTTGTCTTCGTCGATCGGTGGTAAACACTACATTTCAATCGACCTTCGTCGTTGACATAATAAAAACACGTGGAACTACGAACGACGACACGATGCTAAGGGCGTTTCTTATACCCCCGTATAGAACGGCGGCCATCTTGTATTTACGTTGCAACGTCAGATACAATTTGTTCATCCCTGTTTAGATCTTTCCCTTTCTCTCTCCATCGATATATATATATATATATTTTTTTTTTTTTCCTGAATCTCTTTCTTTCTATGGATATTTCACTACTCGTAAATCGTTCCGTATAAAACTGTCCACGACAATATCCATTCGCTTTTTAAAATAAACAAACACACCCCCGTTTTATCTCACACTTGTCATAGAACGGAGAAAAAAATATACAGATACGTATACACGTACAATAAATATTTATATGTATATATATATATATATATATTTATATATGTATCTGTGTTTGTATGTTTATACATATGATACGTACGTATGTATATACATATATATATATATAAATAAATATTTATATATATATACACAATATATATATATATATATATATATATATATAGAAATAAAAGAAAGAACTAAACAACAAACAAGTTCCACGAAATATATATATATATATATATATATATATATATATATATATATCGTATATTATCACTTTCGGTTACTCACTAACGTTCCCGTAATCGGCGTATCCAAGAAAATAATATAACGAGACACGACGTCCGAACAATATTCTCTCTCTCTCGTCTAAGCTCCGTACCCTCTCTTACTGGATCGACGTAAGACTAGAAAGATTCGTGCGTGCGATCGTACGGTTCGGATGTATTCTCAATCATTAGAACGATGGGGAGGGAATAAGGTAAGGGTAGGGGTAGGATAGAGTAGAGTGGGTGGTTTGGTAGTAGGTAGGTAGGTAGGGAGGGAGGGAGGGAGGGAGAGAGGGTGGGCTGTTCCGACGAACAAACCGAAATGCTTCGCTTCGTCCAATTAAACTCGTGAATCTTTGACGCGCACCACGCGCGTTTTATTCGAGACTTCGATGGATCGATCAATTCGAAGATTGGTTATTCGTTCATCGAACAAGAAATCCTCTTGTCTCTCTCTTCTCCATTCCTTCCGATTTCTTCCGTTCCTTCCAGTTTCTTCCTTCCTTCCTTCCTTCCTTCCTTCCTTCCGGTTACTTCCTTCCGTTCTTTAAGTTCCTCGCTTTCTTTCTTTCCGATTCTCGACGAAAAGCAACAAATACCCCCCCCCGTTTATTTTTCCTCGTCCGCGATCACCACCAAGGGTAGATTGATAGTACCAACGAGATTGTGAGATTGTAAGATTGTGTGTAAGAGAGAGATAGAGAGAAAGAGAGAGAGAGAGAGAGAGAGAGAGAGAAAGAGAGAGAGAGAGAGAGACAACGAGCGGTATCCTTCTCTCTCTCTGAACGTCGGCCCTACCGAGTCGAAGAGACGTGCGTGAATCCGGGTCGGTCGCCGCGCGAGAGAGACGGTACGTACGTTGTGCGAGGATACCAAAGAAATCAGGTAGTTCCTCCCCCACCACGATGCCGAACCCGGAGGTTTATCCCCACCATCGAGTGGTATACACATACATACGTACATATATATATACACACACACACACACACACACACACATACAACACTCTCACACATATACGTACGTACGTACGTACGTACGGTACATTCGTACCTCCCGTGAAAGGGTCCCCTTAGCAAGGCCGGGAGGAGATCACGCCCATCGTCGTGTACGAGAGCCAATCGAATTTACTTTGGACGCGCCCACTCTAACCTCCCATTGGTCCGAGTTAAATTGATACCTATTTAACATTTGAGCAGAATGTTGCAGGCGATCGCGCGCATTTCTTTTCTCCCCCACCCCCCCACCACCACCACCACCACCTCCACACCCCCCACCCTCTTGTATTATTTATTGCCCGATCGTCGTGCCTACTTTTTTCTCTCTCTCTCTCTCTCTCTCTCTCACTCCTTCTGTTTTACCAGCAGAATCGTCGGGTCTTACTCCATCGTGCTCTCTTTAACTTCTACCGCATCGTTTCTTTCTTCTTTCTTCCTTTTTCTTATTAGCTATTTTCTCTCTCTCTCTCTCTCTCTCTCTCTCTCTCCCTCTCTCCCTTTCTCTCTTTCATGGACGTGCCCCGTATCCAGTCGAAGGAGCAGAGGGACTTAATTACGGAGAATACTCTTTTCTCCCCCCACCACACTTACTCGTCCTACCTCTCTTCTCTCTCTCTCTCTCTCTCTCTCTCTCTCTCTCTCTCATTCTACGCGCCGTCGCGTTTATCGCGCTATTGCGGTGCCGCCGCTCCGACTTATTGCGGCTGTCGAGGACGACGCCAAAGGTCGCTACACGTCTTTCTCTCTTTCTCTCTCTCTCTCTCTCTCTCCCTCTCTCTCTCCCTCTCTCTCTCTCTCTTTACCACCACTTTCGACTAACCCCGAAGCTCCTTTCGATCGTCGCCCCGACGATGCGCGTTTCATCCTCCTCTTCTTCTTCCTCTTCTTCTTCTTCTTCTTCTTCTTCTTCTTCTTCTTCTTCTTCTTCTTCTTCTCTCTTCGAGTCGCAAATGCGAGAACGATTCGTTAGATTCGCCTTAGATGTTAATAGTTTAAGACGCGAACGCTCGCAAATGGTTAGAAAATGTGACGCCCCTGTCAAAGGATTTATGATAGCTCGCGATATTATATTGTCGAGACGATGGAGTACTTACGTACACACAGGATAGACAGATAGGTTGGTATACTTACGTAGATAGATATACCTGTGTATATTATTTCTCCGTCTCCCTCTCCCTCTCTCTCTCTCTCTCTTTGTGTGTGTGTGTGTGTGTGTGTGTGTTATGCGCGGCCGCACGTGTGCGTCTACTAGAATACTTATACTTATATTCAAAGTTTGAAAAATGTCGACGCGCGGTGTAGAAGCTTTTAAGTTAATCGATATATCGATTATGCTTCTTCTTTTTCTACTTTTTTATTCTTGCTGTTTTTTTTCTTCTTCTTCTTCTTCTTCTTCGTCTTCTTCTTCTTTTAAATCGACGACGTTATTCGTTACGATCGCAAAGATTTTATTGTCGGTATTTCTCCGTGTTAAATTTCACGAATAGTCAGTCCTTAACCGGCTAACTCGTAACATGAAAATTTATTATACCCGGAGGAAAAATTTATGCGAAAGTAGATAAGAAGAGAGAATCATACCGCCCGAGAGAAAATCAAAATCGGGACGCGGGTGTATATCAAGTATGGTTATAATTAAGTTTCTCTCCCTCGTAAAAAAAAAAAAAAAAGAAAAAAGAAAAAAAAGAAAAGAAAAAAAAAAAGGAGAATGGAGATTTCGTGACGTAACGAATTATGATCGCCGTAACGATCGTCTAACTCTTACCTCCCATCTCCCACCACCACCACCCGCGCCTAGTATCGCTTGGTATACTTTCTCAGAAGGCCCTAGTATTATGAGTATCTAATTGCATCGAGGAATTCTCGATGATCGTGTCGTCATCGTCTTCGTCATCGTCATAGTCGTCATCGACGCTTTCGAATCTTTAAGAATCGATACGAAAGCGAAGTAAGCAAGAATGATGATGAAAGGACGGGGAAATAAAAAAAAAAAACAATAATAAAAAAAAAAGAGAAATATTTTAACCCTCCGAAAAGATTACGTATAATCTCAAATTGCTTATTATCATTCGTAAATTTATCGACTCTGGGACGCCACTCGCGTGAAATATAAATTCGTGAAAAATATCATTTGTAACCTTCAATCTTTCTCCCCCTTTATCGCGATACCTAAAGCCAGGCAGGTAGGTAGATAGGTAGGTAGGTAGGTAGGTAGGTATGTAATATCGATAAAGTACCCCTATCTCTTCGTATCGTAAGTATCGACAAATTTGATCTCGGGATAATATAATACGAGAATAGATCCTATCTCTCTTTCTCTCTCTCTCTCTCTCTCTCTCTCTCTCTCTCTCTCTCTCTCTCTCTCTTTCTCTCCTAATATCGGATATTCTACGTAATTGAACTATTAGCGAATGGAAAGTCAATGATATATCTTATCGGTTATTATAATCGGCGCCGATATTTAAATGGAATATCCATCGGATTGCGTAAAATAAACGCGCAAAACCTCGTTCGTTAACTTTCCTTTTTACCAGTTGGATATCAACATTGCGAAACTATAATAACGCGCGATTCTCTATCATCGAACGTATCACGTCGTCCACACAACGCTTAATTCCCATATACATATGTACGTACGTACATATATACATATACATACATACATATATATATATATATATAAACGTATACGTAGATACCAGTATATACTCGAGAACGTACGTAATGAGCCGTCTCTAGCAGATAGTAGTATTGCTTTTCTCATCACGAAAGATTATCCGGCGATGCGGCTTCTCAAAGGAAACTATCGATTCGCGATGCCCGCTTGTAATTTCCTAAGTTTCATGCCACCATACACCA
>OU426855.1:7722972-7725472 GCA_911387685.1 Dolichovespula media | reverse complement strand
GCAACGCAACGCAACGCAAATCGTTGTGTACGATCGTCAAGGGTGTAATCATCGTGGAACGGAGTCGCGTAGTCTCTTCCTTCTCCCTCCTACCCCTCCTCTCTCCCCTCCTAATTCTCCTCCGCCCCTTTCCCTTGCCCCCTCGCACCCTCCACCCTATCGAGACGGGGCTCAAATAAAACTTGATACGAAACAGAGACATCAATTTCGTTAAGACGCCTGTCCAAATGATGAAAAAGGGAATGGGGCGGTCGGGAGGGGGGGGAGGGGTGGTGGTGGTGGTGGCAAAAGAGAGGGAACATGGCGATACCTACGCATGATTTTGCGCGTTCTAAGCGCGTGCAGAGAAAGCGCTTTTCGGTGCACGTTGTCCTGGTCGTCCCTTGGGCATACGAAAAGGGCCGTCCGTGCGAACGAGCGTGCAGGGTAACAAACTGTGTGTACGCGTGCACTTCGTTTTGTAGTCCTTTGTGACTTTATTTCCATCTGTCTCTATCCCTCTCTCTCTCTCTCTCTCTCTCTCTCTCTCTCTCTCTCTGTTTTCTAATCGACGATCGAAAGGTTCATCGATATAAGCACTTGTCGGTAGTAGAAAAGGGAGCCAGTGTTTCCTACATATTCGATTGGCCTTGTTGTGAAATTATATATATGTGTATATGTATATATATATATTCTCGAAAGAGGGGTTGGAAAACTCAGAAGAGTATTCAACCCTCTACGATCCGTAAGCGGCAAGTGTTACACGCTCGTTAGCAAAGGGTGCCCCTTTTATGCGAAAATACGATTGCTCACGGTTCTCGGTTACAGGTTGCCTGTTTCAACAAACATTTACCACGGGATAGTCTTCTTCTTTCTTTCTTCTTTTTTTTTTCTCTCTTTCTTTCTTTCTTTCTTTCTTTCTTTTTTGGTTTAAAGATAATACAACGACGACTTACGATGACATATCTTTTTTTTTTTTTTTATTTTTATTTTAACGAGACGATATCCTTTTATCGATCTGAAAATATTATAATAACGACGTTTTTACGACGAATCTAACGAATCCTTTTAATAGGACGAGTATTGTTTCTTTTCTTCTTCATTTATCTATTCATTTATTTATTTATTTATTTATTTTTTAGTAACTTTAAAATCATTGGCCCGATCGATTCGATAAAGTCATACGACACTTTCCTATCCGACGAACGGATTTTCTTTTCCTTTTTCTTTTTACCTTTTTTTTTTTTCCCCCTTTCTTCCCACTGACAATCCGTACCGAAGCGATTGTACATCTGCGAGATCACAATTCGAATCTAAATAATTAAAGGGTCGATAAATCTTTCCCTTGTTAAAGGGAAATACATCGATGACAGGCCAATAATTAGAATAACGTTCGCAGATAAAAGGATGATTTGGTTTGGTTTGCTTTGCTTTGCTTTGCTTTTGGGTTTGGGTTTGGGTTTGTGGTTCGGTTCGGTTCGGTTTGATTTTATCCTCGCTGCAAAATTCATAAGAGTGACGTTGGTTCGCGAGAGACATGTTAGAAAATCGACGTGTCTCAGATGTTACTTTGGTACGGAGAAAGGGACTGTAGGTAAATATATATATATATATATATAGAATATATATATATATAGAATATAGTAGATACATACTATATAAAGGTCGACGGATATAGAATATCAAGAAGTTGGCCCTGTAGTCCCGCGGGTTTCCGTTTCCCGATTTCTATCGCGCGTCCTTACGAAAGTTTAAAACGTCAGGACGAACGAGGAGGATGGACCCGAACTGTATCAGCCAATAACGTTTCCCGCGAGTTTTGTGACCGTCGAATATATATCTCTTGAAAGATTCATAAACTAAGAAGTTTTACGCCGTGGACAAACCGGTCTCGTACACTACGAAGAGATATCGTTATTATCCTAAAATCGAAAATCGGTACATCGGTACGCGCGATGCTGATACTACTATCCCTAAGCCATTTTTACTGAAAAAGCAGCCGTACGCTTACTAAAGCGCGAGATCTATCGGATCTGTCAACGACGCGAAACAAAATTTCACCCTTCCTCCCCGAAATCATTTATCCCTTGTTTTTCGTTAAACGATCACAAACAAACAAAAAAAAAAAAAAAAGAAAAAACACATAAAAAGAGAATAGACGAAGAATTACCTATCGAACTGTATCGATTTACTTTATTATCGAAATAAAATCAATTCGATTAAATAACCTCGTTAAGATTAATCAATCACGTCGAATTACAAATTTTTCTATTCTTCTATATTCTCTTACATCATTCTAAATGATCTCGTGAAACTAGAGAGGGAGGGAGCGAGGGAGGGGGAGGTGAACAAAATCTGGGATGGGACGGAAAAAGATCTGTTAGTTCGGGGAAAAGGAAAAAAAAAAAAAAGAAAAAGAAATAAGAAAAATAAAAGGAAACGCGTAAGTGTAGGAGGAAGAAGAAGAAGAAGAAGAAGAAGAAGAAGAAGAAGAAGAAGAAGAAGAAGAGGGAGAAGGATG
>OU426855.1:7680472-7720472 GCA_911387685.1 Dolichovespula media | reverse complement strand
GAGAGAGAGAGAGCGTGAAATGCCCCAAGAAGATAAAAGAATGCCTAATTCCCGGCGGCAAGCCGTCTCCGCGTTAGAGTGGAGGACTCCTCCTTCCTCCCCGCCCCTCTCCACCCCTTCTTATTCTTATTCTTATTCCTCCTCCTTTATCTACCTCGTGTTTCTCCTTAAACCATTATACGATCGCCCGTTTATCCGGGCTAGAGATAATTCTACCGCCTCAGATCAAATTTAATTTCAGCCCGACAACGAGGAATGTTTTTCTCTCCTTCGACGGAGCTTTACCAAACATAATTCCCTACCCCCACCCCCCATCCCCCCTTTCTATCTCTCTCTCCCTCCCTCTCTCTCTCTCTCTCTCTCTCTCTCTCTCTCTCCCGATATAAGTATTCCATGTTCTCGTCCATCCTTTCTTTTCCTTTTCCTCCTTTCCTTTGTATGCGTATGCGTATCGTTCAATTATCTCGATGAAAGTACGATTAATTTTTTTCTTCGCTTTTTCCTTTCCTTCCTTCTTTTTTTCTTTTTTCTTTTTTTTTTTAATTAAATTCGCATACTATCGCTTAGTATAGAGAGAGAGAGAGAGAGAGAGAGAGAGAGAGATAAAAAAAAAGAAGTGAGAAGGAGAAAAACGTCATTGCTCGTTTAGTTGCGAAACGAGACTCGAAACCCGAAATGCCGTGGAAACGAGCGTAGAGTGGGTGAATTGGTGAATGAGTGAGTGAGTTAGTGAGTGAGTGAGTGAGTGAGTGAGTGAGTGAGTGAGTGAGTAAGTGAGTAAGTAAGCAAGTAAGTAAATAGAGAGGCCACGAGAGAGACAACGCGAGAGCCGTAAGCGTAAATACCAAAGCGCGTTCCTGAGATACGACGAAATTAATCCGTTATGCTGGATTTACGAGGATCGCGTAGGCAACCCTTTCGTGATATTCCTTCTCCTAAATCACCGACAAAAAGTCTACGCTAAGACGCGAGTACGAGGGGAAGAAGGAGAAGGAAGGGGGGGGGAGGACGAAGAAGAAGAAGAAGAAGAAGAAGACGAAGAAGAGGAGGAGGGGGAGGAGGTGGAGAAGAGTCCCTCAGATTGGGTTGGTAATTAATTAAAACCTTAATTAGAGATAATACGAGTGCCCGTTATCTTATGACCGGGACAATCATTGGCGAAAAGGGAAAGGGGAAAAATAAATATAAGAAAAATAAAAGGGAATAAAATAAATATGGAGAACATCTTCTCTCTCTCTCTCTCTCTCTCTCTCATTATTATTATTATTATTATTATTATTATTATTATTATTATTATTATTATTATTTCTTACAACAAACCAAAAAAAAATAGAACCAAACATTACATATAAATTATACGTGAAATTTGTATTTAACGAAGCATCCCTTAAGAGAAACGAATATACCCCGAATCGAAGGTAGGAAATATTATAGGAGGAGTAAAAGGTGAAAGAGAAAAAGAGAAAAAAAAGGAAAAAAAAAAGAAGGAACTACGTCTTTGAGAAACGGATAAAGATTATATATCGACGAGAAAAGAAGGACGAGTGGGGAGGGGTGGAGGGGGGAAGAGAAACGGAGGGGGGAAACGCGCGCGCACACGCACGCACGCACACAGAGAGAGAATATCGCAACGAAATAAAAAGAGAGACAATAATAATAAAAAATAAAAATAAAGAGGAGTAGGAGGTAGAGGGAGGTAAAAGGGGGAGAGAGAGAGAGAGAGAGAGAGAGAGAGAGAGAGAGAGAGCGAGGGAGAATAGACACGATGTACGTAAATACGTATGTATGCGCGTTGGCCTTCGACCCGAAAGACCGAAGAAGCCAAGGACTTAATAGAAATACAATAGAATCACCCCATACGGAGAGGGTGTACTACCCTCTAAGGGAGGTAGACGGAGGCATCCACCAGGCAACCAAGCATACAACCAACCAGGAAGGCAGGAAGGCAGGCTAGAAGGCAGGCAGAAAGGCAGGCAGTCGTTTCCCGTGGAAAATAAATCAAACTCCAATACGCTAAGTGGTTACGGGTGACGTAAGCCAGACTATCTAACACTCCGGAGAGAGCTATAGTCCGGAGAGGAGAAAAAGCCATAGACGCCTATTACTCTACTACGGATTAAATTCTATTTAATTTTCGAGTAACAAACCTCGAGTTTACCAAAATGAAATTCGAAGTAACGCGAAGCCTCCCCCCACCCCCACCCCACGCACACACAGGAATCGGGAATTCTTTTCTTTTATTCTTTTGCTTTTATCTTTTTTTCCCCATTTCTTGCTTTTCTTTTTTTATTCTTTTTCTTCTTTTCTTTTTTCCTTTTTAATTCCTCGATCCGACTCGCTATCGTTCGCGTGAAATATTGTATAATAAAATTGGGTATGACGATTCGTTCGAGGAACGTTCGATGTATATGCTATTGTAGATATCAAAAAAAAGAGAGAGAGAGAGAGAGAGAGAGAGAGAGAGAGAGAAATAAAGAGAAAAAAAGGAAAAAGAAAAGATAAATTTCACTTTCCATTATCGCTGTCTCGATCCTTAAGCAAAGAAGTAAAGTTGGCGTTCGCGTTGGGTTTGATTTTAAAGGATCTGAGAAGAGCAAACCACCACCACCATCACAATCACCACCACCATTGGCACGACCAGTACGACCAACACTACCGGACCTCGCCTAGGGATTTGCGCTACGAGAGAGAGAGAGAGAGAGAGAGAGAGAGAGAGAGAGAGAGAGAAAAGTGGGCGACCACTTTCGAGCGGACGTAAAAATAGCCATCGCCGATTAAATAATCGATGAGGATGCGCGAGAAGGGACGCCCTGATTTCTTTCCATAAAAGGGCGACTCTTCGTACCTACGTGAAGAGAAGATGAAGATGAAGATGAAGATGAAGAGGAACGAGAACGGGAACGGGAACGAGAGTAGGAGAAAAAGAATTACGTTCGTCCATAACTCCGCGCGTCTTCGCTTTTTGAGGGAAATAAAAGTAACGAGTGTACTATGTCGATTCCCATGAAAAGAAAAAAAAAAAAAAAAAAGAACAAATAACCCCACCACCCTTCGAAAGAAGAAAAAATTATTTCAAGCGGAGCAAATTATTTTTCGACTTCGTAGCCTTCATTCGTCGGCATTTTACGATTAAACCGATGGATAATTTATATATGGCCTTGAAACAAACGCTATATATTTCAAATAAATATATGGTATTGTATTTACGACAAAGTAACAACGGGGATATAATATATAAATGACGTAAATACTGACAGATAAAAATCAATTCCTCGTGAATAATAAACAATCAAAATATTCGCATACCTGTAACGATATCAATCGATCGTACAAATGGAAGTAATTTTGATAAGGATATTATTCGTATCGTTGAAATTTGCGATTTGTCCATTATTCTTTTCTCCTCTTCTCTCGTCAAAATCGAAAAGAGAGAGAGGGAGAAACAAAAGGAAGAAATAATACCTGAAAGATACACTTAACCTGCCTACACATAGATACACAATTTTCTGTCTGATCGTGAGAGAGAGAGAGAGAGAGAGAGAGAGAGAGAGAGAGAGAGAAATAAAAAGAGAGAGAGAGAAGAGAAATAGAAAATTATTATTCGCTGGAAATACACGAAGGAGTCTCTTTATTTACGACGAGAAAGATTTGCGAATGTTGGTGGAGATTGTTGGGTTGGAGCGAGGGGGGAATCCAGAAGGATGGCGGCGGTGAGGGTAGGAAAATTTTAAGCGAGATGTGACTTTCGAACGAGAATATAAGGTAGACCGAATAAAGGCGGTGGATGGGGATGGGAGAGGGTGGTTTGTGCGCTTTGAAAGCACTGCCATCGGGATTTCCAGGTGGCGGCCATGTTTTCATTATACCGCGGAATGTCCGGTACTCGATCATAGTGTCTTCCGTTTCTCTCTCCACCTGTTTTTCTATCTCTACCCTCTTTCTCCCTCCCCTGTCCATATTCCATCCCATCCCTCAGAGCCCTCAGAGCCCTCAGAGCCCTCAGCTCTCAGCCCTACTCACCACCAACAACACCACCATATCGCCCAACACAGTTTCCAACGCTCGATCCAACGTATTCACACTCCCGAGTAGTCTCTTTCGGTTGGGAAACACTCTCTTTCAAGCTTTTTAGCAAAAAAGCCGTGATATATTTCAACAAGGAGGAAAGGACCTTATTCGTTCGACGCGTCGTCGTCCCGTCGTCCTAACCAACCAACCGTCTCTACACATCTCGCACGTAATACAACCCAACCAACCAACCAACCAACCTACCTACCTACCTACCAACCTACCTATACGTACCTATCTATCTACCTAAATACATCGCAACCCAGACCCAACCCAGAGAGAACTCTAATTTCATTATCACGAGGATCTCTTGGGTCAGAGGATACGCTGAAACGTTTAACCAGAGCGAATTCTATGCCAGCGAATGATACCTCTCTCAACCTTCTGAAAATACCCCATCCACCACCACCACCATCACACCATCTCTACCTAATCGACATTTTTCATCCTTCATCATAGATCTTTATCCGTTCGTCGTAACTTCAGATCGGATCTGATCTATCCACACAAATCCGTCGGAAATCAATTTTTCATTGATTCGAAAAGATGTGAATACACACATTGATCGTGCCATTTTTATTGCGATACGTCTATTGACCATTATTCTCGTATATGCTCGCGTGTGATTATTCTTTCTTCTCATAGATACACGATAGAAGAATATTAATCCAACGCGCTCGCGAAAGGAAAGAAAGAAAAAGGAAAGGGGAGAGGGGCAAAAGATGATCCGACAGATCTGTCAATATCGAATATCTCATTTGTCACGATCGTATGCATTATCCTATGATTCATAATCGATGGACACTTTCACATAACAATTAATAAAATACCGGACGTAAGTTCTTCCTTTTCTTTCGTTAGAGTTCTTTCCTTTATGTCTCTCTCTCTCTCTCTCTCTCTCTCTCTCTCTCTATCTCCTTCTCTTTCTCTTTCTCTTTCAATTTTTATTTATGACAATCGAACAATTATATAATCAACGACAATCCGCATTTGATCGTCGTCCTATTTACACTTCACAATTTTCTTTATCTATCGAACGATGTGTTTTCTCTGAGAGGGTAAAAAGAAAAAAGGAGCAAACGGAAGAAAAGAAAAGAAAAAAACAGAAAAATAAAAAAGAAAAAGAAAAAAGAAAGGGGAAAAAGGATGTACCACGATCGACTCGTTATCAAAGTCAAACTCTATTAGCGACCGCTTCGCCGACGTTCGATCTCATAAATAAATACCTCTCTCTCTCTCTCTCTCTCTCTCTCTCTCTCTCTCTCTCTCTCTCTCTCTCTCTCTCTCTCTCTCTCTCTCTCTCTCTCTCTCTCTGTGTTTTTATACCGAACAAAGAACTGAGCGCATCGGTGAAATAGTTAAAGGGACTTAATGTAAAATCGTTGGATCGAGAGATACCACCGCTAACGGCTGCGGATCGCTTGAATAATCTGTGTAGTTACGGTTACAATTAGCGAGCGAACTGCAAACCTCTGACACTACTATTCAAATTGCTCTTTTGTGCAAAAAAAAGCCCGTCCGATGAGAGGAGAGGCAAATCTAAATGGGCCGGCACGTAGTATGCATAAAATGCAGTTGCATCATCGTTCCTACGAATTTAAATGTTACTTGATCTTTGGAAAAGGGAACGCTCTGCGTGTATGTATATATATAATAATATAAAATATATATATATAATATATATAATAATATAAAATATATATATATATAATATATATAATAATATAAAATATATATATATATTATATATATAATAATATAAAATGTGTGTGTGTGTGTGTGTGTGTGTGTGTGTGTGTGTGTGTGTGTGTGTGTGTGTGTGTGTGTGTGTGTGTGTGTGTGTGTGTGTGTGTGTGTGTGTGTGTGTGTGTGTGTGTGTGTGTGTGTGTACGCGTATAAATATGCATACACACGCATGCACGTATCATCGAGTTTGGCGAGAATCATAAGAAATATCCGAGAGGAGAGAGAAAGAAAGAGAGAGAGAGAGAGAGAGAGAGAATCAAGGAAAAAACACGATAATTTATTTTTCGCTCGCGAATAAATATCCTCGATTATTGATCGATCGGCACCGACGCGTAACGATCGATTTTTACTGTGCGTTTCGATCGAGAACACTTTGACGAGTTCGTTGTAACGCCTAATCGTTATTCGCGAGCGTCGAAGCGACAGTTCGATTCTCGAACGTAAGAGTTTGCAGAGAGAAAAAGAGAGAGAGAGAGAGAGAGAGAGAGAGAAAATGAAAGAAAAAAAAAAGATAAAAAATAACGATCCGACACGTGACGAACGCACGTGCAACGTGCAACGTGCAACGTGCAACGTGCAACGTGCAAGGCGCGCGTACGCTTACGCGTATAGTCGATAAAATTAGAATAATAACTTGGAACTTCTCGAAGCGTACGATCCCGAATTACAATGGATCAAAGTTCAATTGCAAATTGTAACGACCGTAGAAGAGTGAACTCGTCATGGATTCCATTCGCAAAACGTTATTTATATATATATATATATATATATATATCTCATTTTTTGTTGTTGTTTAGCGAGATGGATAGAGATAGAAGAGACACATTATTGAGTAGTAAAACTGCCAATTGTCTCGAAAGCCCGTATAAGCCTGCTCGGCTCGAACGAGAAGGCCGCGATAATGAGGGATTAAATATTGAAGGCGCGTATTCTTTCGCGAACCGCTCCGTTGCTCTCAGTGTTTTCTTCCCTTTGTTTTACGGCTGTACGTGAGCAGAAAGCAAGATGGCGGCCGACCAGGAGAAGCGCACCTAACGCGATTAGGCCCTTTCCGAACGCCTTCCTTTTTCGAACGATGTTCTTCGTCTTATGGAACCACCACGCTCTATGGCTCTCCCTCTTGCCCACCCATCCACCCACCCATTCAACCACCCACCCACTCCGAGTTCAGGCCGAGATTGAATACGTCGTCGTTGAAAATCATTCGGTAATATTCCAACAACGTTTCATTGTTTTTTTCTATTTTCTTATGTTTTTATTTTTTTTTCTTTTTTTGCTTTCTTTCTCTTTCTTTCTTTATTCCTCTTTTTTTTTTCTTGTCTCTTCTTTTTTCCTTTTTCTTTCGTTAACAAACCGCGAGGGTAATAAAATTTTTTCGTATCGATTCGTTGCATTTCCTTTGGTTTTGTTTTTTGTTCTCTCTTTTTTTTTTTTTCGCGTCCTCTTTTAAATCGAACGAATACGTTTTGACGTCCAAGTCGAAGCTTTATTTATTTTTACTTTTATTTTTTATTATTTTTTTATAAATGCGCCGATCTAAATCCAATTAAATTTTG
Source organism: Dolichovespula media (assembly GCA_911387685.1). Lineage (NCBI taxonomy): Eukaryota > Metazoa > Arthropoda > Insecta > Hymenoptera > Vespidae > Dolichovespula > Dolichovespula media. The sequence continues at coordinate 7,713,102 of OU426855.1, read as the reverse complement.
ATATTATTTTCTGTACATATATAAAAAGAAAAAGAAAAAGTAAGTTGGTATACATCGTGCAATTTATTTTATCTTACGACAAATCGAATCTTTCGTTCTTTTTTTTTAGAAAAAAAAGAAGAAGAAGAAATAAGAAGGAAGAAGAAGAGGAAGAAGAAAGAAAGCTTTTATAGTCACGTCCATATAAAATCAACGAGCATGATCGTGGTTTCGTTGTCCTCGTCGTCATCGTCTTCGTTGTTGTGTTGTTGTTGTTATTGTTGTTGTTGTTGTTGTTAGTGTTATTTTTGTTGTTGTTGTTGTTGGTGTTGTCGTCTCGTTTACTCGACTCAGCCACAAAAGCATCGGGATAGGATGGATCTTATTCTCGCGTTCCGTGAGAGAATAAAGTGAAAAGAGACGAATGAAGTAAGTGGTAAGAAGTATGAAAGGAAGGTGAGAGAGAAAAAGAGACAGAGAGAGAGAGAGAGAGAGAGAAAGACAGACAGAGAGAGAGAGAGAGAGAGAGAGACAGAGAAACGTTTACTCGCGTTTCTCTTACTTTAGGCGCGGCATAGACGCAGAAGGAAAGAGAAAGACGAAAACGAAGAAGAAGAAAAGGAAGAAGAAGAAGAAGAAGAAGAAGAAGAAAAAGAGCTATTCTCATGAAGAATGCAGACTCGACAAGGATACCGACTCATTCGTATTAGGCCAACAACAATGGTGCCAAGCGCCAACGAGAAATCTTTAATATTTCAAACGTTTTTCGTGTCGACATCGATCTTCGAAAGTCGCGCCGTCGAAAGAAAGAGAGAGAGAGAGAGAAAAAAAGAAAGAAAGACAAGGAAAGAATGAAAGAAAGAAAAAAAGAAAGAAAGAAAAAAAGAAAGAAAGAAAAAAGAAAAGTAAAGAAGAAGGTAGATGTGAAGGAGGGTGAAGCGTGCGTGGGATGGAAGGTGGGAGGATGAGGGGTGAGATAGGGGGAGGTGGAGAGGGAGGGAGATAGGGCACGGAGGTGTAGGGAGTTGAGTTAAAAAGCAAAGAGGAAAGTAAAATTCATTGTACTTTGATATCAAAGCCTCTTATATACGTGAAAACGTTCGAAACGTTCGAAAATCTTCGGGAAGTAGTCGTAAATAATTTTCCATTCGTTCTCGCTCGTTCTATAACGTCGACGTCTAGTATCCACGTACTTAATTCTTCCTTCTCTTTTTATCTTTCAATTTTTTGATATTCCTTTCTTTTCTTTTCTTTTTTTTTTTTTTTTTTTTTTTTTTGTACGTAAAACGAACGATCCGTAAGTACGAGTATTTTGCGATCGGTACGAATAATAAATGAACAATGCAATGCCTCCTGATAGTCGCAGATATATCGATATTTTTCATACAAAAAACGAATATCGATCATTTCTTCGAAATATTGATCAAGCTTTTCGCTTTGTCCTACTTTCATTGTTTCTTTCCTCTTTTATCTCTTCTTCGTTTTTTTTCCTCCTCCTTCTTCTTAACTCATCGACCAATGAATAGTAGCGATTGAAGATAAAAAGAAAAGAAAAAAGAGAAAGCTCCGTCTTAAAACGAAAAAGCTCACGTCTTTTTCTGTGAATATCTCTTTGAACGAATTTTTCGACTGAGAAACGAAAAGGAAAAGGAAGGGGGGAAAAAATGGACATAAAAAAGAGACAGAGAGAGAGAGAGAGAGAGAGAGAGAGAGAGAGAAAGGATGAAAGATAAAAATTAACGTGACTTTTCTCGCGCGGGCGCGCGCGCGCGCGCGCATAGATTCTTCCCTCCTCGCACGGACTTTACCACCGCGATTGTTTATTAAACTTCTTCCTTCCCCCTTAAGAAGAAAAAAAGAAAGAAAATGAAAGAAAAAAGGACGTACAAGGCGAGGAGAGGATAGAGAGGGGTTAAGGGGAGAAAGAGAAAGAGAAAGAGATTTAATAGCCGCACGGACTAGTTGTGTATCCGATTATACCAAGGTAGAAGCGCAGAGAGACTATCAAGAAACACGCTAATGGGCATACCTAACGTGTCCTTACGATCGTGCGTTGATTTACAAATTGGCGAGAGGTAGACCACCGGTAGTAATGTTATGTATGTATCTCTCTCTCTCTCTGTCTCTCTCTCTCTCTCTGTCTCTCTCTGTCTCTGTCCCTCTCTATCTCTGTCTCTCTCACTCATTCTATAAGCTTAAGCTAAGTTATATATACATACCAACAAAGAGAGAACGAAGACAGAGAGAGACAGAGAGAGAGAGAGAGAGAGAGAGAAGTCATTTCGTCTGATCGCAAGAGAGACTACAGGAATAATTAACTCCGCGATTTATTCGGGATAAATCGAGCCAAACCGTTGGTTCGTTGGTTGGTTAGTTCGTTGGTTGGTTCGTTGGTTGGTTGGTTGGTTGGTTGGTTGGTTGGCTTATAGCAAAGTAGTAGAGTAGTATTCCGCGGATTGGTAATCGTGTTATCTTAGATGAAATATTCGAATCGTAATGAGTACCGTATGAACTAGATATTAGATTGTGAGATCGTATTAACTGATAAGAGTAATAGATATCGCGTATATATGATTAGAACGTCTTACTAAAGTGTCCTAGAATCTCCGTACCGATCCTTCTTGCTTCTTTTTTTTCTCTTTCTTTCTTTCTTTCTTTCTTTCTCTTTGTATGAATCTCTATGATCGATCGAAGAGAAAAAGAAAGAAAAAGGTTGAAAGATTTGAGATTCCTTCGAGAAAATTCTTTATACGTCATTATTGTTCTCCATTCGTTTCATTGTATTATTAACCAACAAGACTCATTCTTACGTAATATTTCATTGTCGTCGTCTCTCTCTTTTTCTTTTTTTTTTTTTTTCTTTAACGTATGCCTTATAAATCTCGTTCTTAAAAAAAAAAAAACATGTATATATATATATATATATATACATAGAGAGAGAGAGAGAGAGAGAGAGAGAAAGAGAATAATATTAAAGATTTAAGAATAATTAAACAAATGAGATCAATAATCTCCGTGACAGAGACTGAAATAGGAGGATTAAGTAAATAGTAATCATACTGTCCTCAACACCCTAGTGCTGATTGCCTTGGGAGAAGCTTAAGAAAGATACAGATATATAGATAGATAGATAGATAGATAGATAGATAGATAGATAGATAAAGAGAATCCTCTCTCTCTCTCTCTCTCTCTCTCTCTCTCTCTCTCTCTCTCCCAAAGGATCGAGAAATCGTCAAAGGACGATACCTGTTATACACGCGCCATTCCGGCAAAGGGCGAGATTTGCTTCTTCCGACATCGACGCACGGATTCCGTCTGATTGGTTTCTCTTGAAAGAGAGATAGAACGAGAGAGAGAGAGAGAGAGAGAGAGAGAAGAGAGAGAGAGAGAGAGAAGTTACTCGTCTTACGGAAACCAATAATACAGAAACACGCGTTAGGAAGCCGAATAAGAGTTTAGCTCCGACCGATCTGGACTCGATCCTTGGCTGACCACGTTCACCTATCCTCCACTGAGATCGTACTCTCTCTCTCTCTCTCTCTCTCTCATTCTTTCTCTCTCTCTCTCTCTCTCTCTCTCTCTCTCTCTCTCTCTCTCTCTCTCTCTCTCTCTTTCTCTCATGTCAAACGACGAGAGGAGGGACGTGGGAAGGGCAGGGGCCACCGTAATCGTGACTCTCCGGGTATCTTCTTCTTCTTCTTCTTCTTCTTCTTCTTTTTTCTTTTTTCTTTTTTTCGGTCTTTCTATCTTTCTCTTTCATTGTGAACGTGAAACGTGCGAGGGATACGTGAACATATGTAGTACCTATGTACGTGGCTTTGAGAATAGGGCGTGTATACGAGGAAAGAACGAGAGAGTGAGAGAGAGAGAGAGAGAGAGAGAAATATAGTGCATTAGAATGAGGGAGAGAGAGAGAGAGAGACAGAGAGAGAGTATGCGTGTTCAGATAAAAGAAGATGGAGAAAGAATAGAAAGAAAGAAAGAGAGAGAGAGAGAGAGAGAGAGAGAGAGGGAAAGAGAGAGACAGACAGAAGAGAGAGAGAGAAAGAGAGAGAGAGAGAGAGAGAGAGATAGTACTAAGCTAGAAACTCATTACGGTTGCTCCGCCCCTGCCGTTCGACGAAGCAACGACCAATCGGATAGCACCGGATCGTAATCGCGCCTGCACGGTTTAATCTCGGCATCGCCAAGTATAGCCCTGGTGGTCTCTTGCCGTTGCAGCCGGCATTCTAACTTCATATATATATATATATATATGTTCACGTGTGTATGAACGTGGAATACGTGCGTACACGTGTATATTTCCCTGTCTCTCTCTCTCTCTCCCTGTCTCTCTCTCTCTCTCTCTCTCTCTCTCTCTCTCTCTCTCTCTCTCTCTCTCTCTCTCTCTCTATGAGACTCTACGTAGTCATGATCGGTAACGCGTGTTTACAGGGTCGTATCAAGTACCCCACCCCCCTCACCACCGTTTCCGTCATCGATCACATCGATATAATAATAATAATAATAATAATAATAATAATGATAATAATAATAATGATAATAATAATGATAATAATAATAATAATAATAATAATAACAATAACAATAACTAATTATATATATATATATATATAAATATAATGAGACAATGCATCGCTGATTAGATTGTATCAAATTAGATTAGTTTAGATTAGATTCGATAAAGGAAACAGGAGGAGGAGGTCTCTATGATGGTATAGGCCGAGGTGGAAAACTGAAACTAATCGTGAAATACATTTTCGATTAGTTTCCCTTGGATATACTCTTACTCTCTCTCTCTCTCTCTGTGTGACCCTATCTCCCGGACTCACATATTCGCCGGCGAAGCGCGTAATTTCGAAAGGGGTTGCCCAATGCGACCGGATTACTATCGTCGATTGATCGTAATGACCTATTGTTTCCCGAGGCGCCCGGCTATCGTTGCGGTGGGATTGAAAAGCAATTATCGTCATCGTAATGAAGCTTTATCGGTCGCCTTTCTGTCCTTTCACCGATCGTAATTCTTTTTTTATTTCGACGTACGTAATGTGTATGTGTGTGTGTGTGTGTGTGTGTGTATGTGTGTGTATGCATCGATATAGGAATGCATCGCTCGTTAATAATCGTTAAGTGCAATGATCGAAACATTTTTTTGTTTGCTTTCTTTTTTTCTTTTTTTTTTTCTTTTTTTTCCATAAAGCTTCCCGGCTCCATCGAACGCGTGAGGGTGGGGGAACAAATCGTCAGGGCGTATGTTATCTCTGCTCGCCATATTTTTTTTCCACGCATTTTCTTTCATTCGTCTTTTACGTGCTTTTTGTTTTGTTTCGTTTTTCTTTTTTATTATTTCTTTTTTTTTTTTTTTTTTTTTTTTTTTATCATTCATCCGCAATTTCACACGCAATCGCAATGACAAGGAAGAGTGCACGAGAGAGAGAGAGAGAGAGAGAGAAGAGAAGAAAAAAGATAAAGAACGTTATTCATCCCCTCGTACGATGGATCGATATAGTCGAGACATGAATACGATTTTACAAAGACCTAGCAAAGAAAAGAAAAAAGAGAGAGAGAGAGAAAATCGATCCGATCGATTAATAAATCGATTGTCAAATCGATGTGAAAAAAATAAAAGGAATTAGAAAAGATCTCTGGTGCCTACCTCCTGTCTGTCGCTTACGCGAAAAAATGGAAAGAAAGGAAGAAAGAAAGAAAGAAAGAAAGAAAGAAAAAGTAAAAAAGAGAGAGAGAGAACGAAAAGGATAAAGAAAGGAAATAGAAAAAGAAAAGTGAACAAAAAAAATTGAACAGTGAACAAAAAAAGAGAGGAGAAAAATAGTAAAAAAAAGGAAACACGGAAATATGCTTTAGCGAGCTTGGCCGGCCGTTAAATGAATTTAAAGCTTGTTCCACGGATGAAATATGTTCGTCGTCGTCCGAGGGAGGTAATGCGGTGTAGGGCAAGGGGGTGGTTGCGGGAGGGGAAAGCTCGTATTGCACGATACGCGCGATGGTTCATGGTTCGATAAAAAAAAGAAAAAAATTAAAAAAAAGGCATGGGTGGGAGAGAGAGAGAGAGAAAGAGAGAAAGAGAGAGAAAGAGAGAAGAGGTAAAAAAACAAGACAAAACAGAGTGCAACGGTAGCGCGAGCGAGCATGCACCGAGATGAATGCAACTTTGCGAACGTCACTCATTGGCCTGCCGATATTCCGGGAAATAGCTACTTGAATAATTGAAAGTGATCGATGTTTTCAAACTCGGTGCGTTTTTTTTAAATCTCCCTTTCTTTCTGTCCGTCTCTCTCTCTCTCTCTCTCTCTCTCTCTCTCTCTCTCTCTCTAATTTTTTCTTTTTTTTTGTTTCGATTTTGTATTTATTTCGGTTTGGTTTATTTTGTCGTCGTCGTCGTCGTCGTCGTCGTCGTCGTCGTCGTCGTCGTTCCTGTGCCTCCGTGGTCGTGGTTCTTTCTTTTTCTTTCCTTTTTGTTTCTTTTTATTATTTTCTTTCTCTTTTTTGTTCGTTCATGTTTTTTCTTTGTCTTTTTCCTTCCTTCGTTCCGGTATTTTTATTTTATTTTCTTTTTTTATTTATCGACGCGAACGATTCGCGCGGAAAATAAAACCCGTCGAATATGACACACGCGATAAATTCAAAACGAGTATGAATTTGTCAATTTTTTATCGGCAATCCATCGTTCTCATAGATTAAAAAGGATCTTCGATTAAAAAAACGATAACGCCCGCGCGCGCGAAGGACGGATGGAGAGGGGGTGTAGAGGTAGGGAGGGTGGGTAGCTTGATTTATTTACTATCCACTATAATATGTGTGTGTTTGTGTATATATATATATTCGAAAACATTTTAAAACACAACAAAACTATCGTGTCTCTTTGAGAATCTCGCATGAATTGTGTATATACGTATGTACGTACGTACGTATGTATATGTATATATATATATATATATATATATATATATATATATATATATACGTAAGTACGTAAATACTTACTTACGTACGTATAAGCGGAATGATCTAAGGCGAATGAAATTATTGTGTTTGCAGTAAATCCGATGATTGAAAACAGCGTTGAATTTATTATTGAAATTACTGGACGTAAGATGGCGGAAGGGATGGAGGGTCGGGGGAGGGGTTGGTTCGAACGAATACGAGACGAGACGAATACGAGACGGGACGAGACGAGACGAGACGAGACGGGACGAGACGAGACGAGACGAGAGAAGACGAGAGGAGAAAAGAAGTAAGGAGAAAAGAGGAGAGGAGTGGGGTGGAGAGGAGTGGGGTGGAGAGGAGAGGAGGGTAGAGTTGGAGGGGAAAGCATGAGAATGAAGGGAGGATGTAAAGGAAGGAAAAAGATCCGAAGAAACGAAGAGAGAAAGAGAGAGAATAAGAAGAGGAGGAGGAGGACGGGGTGGAGGGGGGAGGAGTAGAAGGAGGAAAAGGAAGAGGAAGAGGGTAGGGGCAAGGGGGAGGGGGAAACACTCGTACACGGTGAAATTGCCCGGTCATTAGCGATACTACGTTATTACGTTCGTCCTTTTTTGCGGCGCAGCCTCCACTCTCGCGCGCGTACAAGCACGAGCGGCCATCTTGGAATATGGGATCGTGAAAGGTGGAGGAACGGAGGAGGGAGGAAGAGGACGGGTCGAAAGGGTAGGGGAAGGAGCAAGGTATCGGAGAGGGGAGAGAGAGAGAGAGGGAGAGAGAGAGAGAGAGAGAGAGAGAACGGTCACGTTGCACATTATCGCTGCTGCATTCTCCTCGTCCCAAAACGATAAATCAATTCGATCATTACGAATATCAATTGTTCGACGTAAAAGAAAGAGAGAGAGAGAGAGAGAGAGAGAGAGAGAGAGAGAGAGAGATAAATAGATGTAGAAAAGATCGACTTTGTCGATCGTATATCTTCGAAATACTATAATAATATTATCAATCGAATCTTATCGAAACATTAGATGGATGCGAAAACGATTGATTTCACGGAAAGTAAAAAAAAAAAAAGAGCAGAAATAGAAGAAGAAAGAAAAATTATCTCGCTTCGTTTCAACGTTAAACAAAGAACGAGGTAAGTATAAGTAAGTGCTTCCTTAGTTATTACTTATACTTACTTATTTACTTACTTACTTACTTACTTACTTACTTACTTACTTATTTACGTAAGCGAGAGACGATGTTACGGCGACCATATTTGTGTTCCTTTTTCTTTCTTAAGAGAAAAAGAAAAAAAAGAAAAAGAGAGAGAGAGAGAGAGAGAGGGAAAGAAAAAGCGACAAGAAAGAAGAGGAGGAAAAAAATGTTTTTTGCTTGTTCTTTTTTTCTTTTTTTTTTTTTTTTTGAATTAAAAAGAACATACGACCCGACGTACTTTTTAAAAAGAGTAAACGTTCCTACAGCGATCGTGCCTCCTTCGAATTATTAGTTCTTACCTATAATCTTGGTTCCTCCCTTCTCTCTCTCTCTCTCTCTCTCTTTCCCTCTCTCCGTATCTATCTATCTATCTATCTCCTTTCTCGCTCGCATTAAGCATCTACGGTCATTTTGTTTCGACTTTTGACCCGGCGACTCTGTAATCAAGAGTAAATCGTGTCCAGCCCTTTTTACCGAACGTTTAAAGACCGAATACGCGAGAGACTGCATCGAACTCTTGGCGAGACTCTCCTTGGCATTATCCATCTCTCCCCCACCCTTCTCTCTCTCTCTCTCTCTCTCTTTCTTTTTCTCATCTCCTTCTCTTCTTTGTCTCCTCTCCGCATCATTTTCGTCGTCTGTCCGTACAATGCCAATTTCCCAAGACTGCCATTTGCAGCCATTAAATTGTTTTCGACCCCATCTCCCGTTGATATCGTGACTCGTGACCCTCCCTCCCTCTCCCTCTCCCTCTCCCTCTCCCTCTCTCTCTCTCTCTCTCTCCCTCTTTCTCTCTTATTCTCATCGTCTCTTTTCAAACGCAACACGCACACACGTTCAAACCTAAACGCCCCCCCATGTATCCGTGTAAATACTCTTTTCTACCGATTACGGGCTTGCCACGATTAGCGGAGGACATCGAACGAAGAGACGTAAAGAACGAACGAACGAACGAATGAAAGAAAGAAAGAAAGAACGAAAGAAAGAATGAAAGAAAAGAACGAACGAACGATGGAACGTAGAAATCGATTTTCTATAATGTTCACGTTGTTATCTTTGATTACTTCGTTATAATCGTTTCGATTCAAAGGCCATTATACGAGAAAGGGAAAAAAAGAAGAAAGGAAAAAGAGAGAGAGAGAGAAAGAGAGAAAAGAAGAAAAAGAAACGCAAAACGAGAACTCGCGATTTAACTACTGATTGCTTATTGGACCGACGAATGTTTCCTTTCGACAGAAAAAAAAAAAAAAAAAGAAAAAGAAAAAGAAAAGAAAAACAACGACGACGACTATCGCATCACGACATATCGAGGATAGTTCATAAAAATGAGTTCTTTGAATAAAATTAAAATTAATATTAATATTAAAATTAAAAGAAAAAAAGAAGAAGAGAAAAGTATAATTCACCAGACGTATCCACTTGTTTCATTATTTAATATCAACGTCTATTGACGTGAATTATGAATCATTTTCCCTCGGGAAAAGGTGACTATAATCAATCGACGCATTGAACGCTCGTTGTATATATATATATATATATATATATATATATATATATATATATATATATATATATACACACATCAAAGGTAATACTATAATAATTCAACTTTGAACGTTCTCCGCATCTACTAAAGGTGATTATAATAATCCAAACGCATTGAACGCATTCGTTGTACTTATTTAGATATACGTATAACGTGCATATATACCAAAGGTGACTATAGTAATTCATAAGAAAATTCTATTTTGAATGAAGAACGTCAGTAAGGGAACGTAAAATATTACATATATGTATATATATACACGCGTATATCGATATTCCTTCGTAGCTTCAAATTTTTATGATTTTTCTTTCCTCTCTCTCTTTTTTTTTTTTCTTTTCATATAAACATAATTTCTTTCTTCTTTTTCCCTCTGCTCATTGTATAATAAATTCAATAAACCATTACCTTTTATATTAAGGCGTACCTTTAAATATATATATATATATATATATTCCTTTTTTTTTAATTTTATATATATATTATTATTATATATATATATGTTTACATATAATCTAAAGTGTACGATCTCGCAATAAAGATATTCTATCGATTCCGTTCGATTCGTAATATCGTCTGACGCAAATATCAATCGAAAACGTATATTCGATCGAGAATTAATAGCGAGTTAACGTGCGTTTACGTGCTATAGACTCGTATGAACGAAAACAAAAAAAAAGAGGGGAAAAAAAGAGAGAAAAAAGAGAGTTCGAGCAGGATCTAAAATATAAACGCACTCGTAAATTTGTCTTACCATCTCGCGATCATCTTCGATCATCTCGTTCGATCATCTCGTTCGATCATCTTATTCGATCATAGCGTTCGATCTGTCTCAACGTAAAATCATAATCTAAATATAAAAATATTAAAATCGAAAATGAATAATTATTATCCGTTGAAACATTAATCGTAAGTTGACGTGCGCGAGACGTCCGACGAATAATAATAATAATAATAATAATAATAATAATAATAATAATAATAATAATAATAATAATAATAATAATAATAATAATAATAATAATTCAGATCCATTTGTGCTTTCTCGAGTGAGTTTGTTCGAACAGGATTATTACAATAATACTATTACATTAATACTTCAACGAATAATTATTATTCGTTGAAGTATTAATCGTAAGTTGACGTAAGAGACGTCCAACGAATAATGATAATAATTTAGATCCATTTGCTTTTTCGAATGCGTTTGTTCGAACACGATTATTACAAACGTGCCGGCGTCTTGTAAAATCTTGCGGGACGAAGGGAATAAGAAGAGAAAGAGGAGGAGGAGGAGGAGGAGGAGGAGGAGGAAGAAGAAGAAGAAGAAGAAGAAGAAGAAGGAGGACGAGGAAGAGGAAGAAGAGGGAGTGAACGGGGTGGTGGTTGTGAGAAGAGGTGGGGGAGGAAGATGACTCGAGAAACGCGACCAGCGTTCTTCTCGGTCCTTCTTGGAATCTTAAATTAAAGCGCTCTCGTTGTTTTGCGATCGGAAAAAGGGGATCCCGATCGGTGGAAGGCAAAACGGATCCGCTCGCGCCGGCGAGGACTTGAGAGCGTTCCGGTGTCGTTCGCAATCGGGGGCATAAAGTGTCCCGCATAAAGCAAAGTCCGAAGCTACGAGAAGCAAGCAAGTAAGTAGACGGCGGGATTGGGGGAGAAGAGGTGCCGGGTATCTCAGAGGTTGGGTGAGGGTGAAGGTGAAGGAGGGAGAAGGAGGGAGGGAGAGAGGGAAAGGACTTAAACGTTGGAACCAAAGTTGGGTGGAAGGTAACACAGGTACGACTCGCCGATCCATCGTGCCCCGTTCCATTTCTTTTCACTTTCGTCGACGACGACGATCGAGACACTTTACAACGATTTCAAAAACAAAGAGAGAGAAAAAGAGAGAGAAAAAAGAGAGAGAGACGAATAACATGCTCGATCTTTCATGCTTGTTTCCCACCCCACCCCCCGCCCCCTTGTAAAACCTTAAAGCGGTTTTCCTGTTAAACGGGAGTTCCGTACACTTTCGCACGCTTCGCCGTTATTCTCTCGTTTCTCTCATTTCTTTTCTTTTCCTTTTCTATTTTTTTTCTTTCTTTTTTCTTTTTGTTCCTTTCCTCTCTTCCTTCCTTTTTCATTTAACGCGTACTGAAAGTCAAGGAAATCGAATAGATGCGCTTGTAATAAAAGATCGTGAGAAATTTCAAACGTGTTCGTATCGTCGCGATAAAAAAATTTCCTATCCGATATATCCACGATAAAATATCCTATATTATTTACGAATTGCAACGTACCGATCGACCAGAGAGAGAGTGAGAGAGAGAGAGAGAGAGAGAGAGAGAGAAATATTCAATTCCAATTGACAAAAAAAAAGCCCAATACGGTTAACCCTTAACAAGTTTATATATGCGCCATCTGTTACGCAATTGTCGAAAGCCAGGAGGGCTTCCTCACCCGCCGCCATTTTAATTTGCAACATTTTTCAAGCTCCTTATTACTTTTACTTTTACGATCTTTCCTTTCTCGTACTTCTAACGTATCAGCTATGTACTACACCAGAGTATATATATATATATATATTCCTTATTAGTATATATGTACCTGGAGAATGCTTAGGAATTTGTTGACTAAAAAGGCACGCTCCGCCGATCTCTCTCACTACGTAGGTACGCAAATACATTCGATAAAAAAGGATCGCTCTTCTCCTTTAAAGGGATCTACTTTATACGTAAACGCGTAAATTTAAATTGACGCGATAAGAATATTTTTTTATTCGAAAAAAAAAAAAGAAAGAAAGAAATAATAAATTTTGCACGATCTTTACGGACTTACCAAAAAAATGCATTTTAAAGGCACAGCCCTGAGAAGAATTTTAATTCAGATAAATCCAAAATGACGAGCCGGCTAACCTTTTAACATTCCACCGATAACGGACCGGATCATCCTAGGGACACCGTACGTATGCCGTTGCAGCTTCCTCTCCTTATCTTTCGTTTTATCAACTCAAGCAAAATCGAGTTTATACCTCTTCAAAAAAAATTCTATATTCTTTCAAAATTTTTTTCTCTCCGAGTGGAGCCTTCCCCCTTCCTCCTCTCGCCACAAAAACCAATCAAATACGACTCGATATCGTATTCACTTGTTACAGAAGCAATTAATATCTCGATCGTTAATTTTAACGATGCTTTCTACTTTATCGACGAGACGAAATATTACCGACGTAAATTTCGATTGGTAACGTAGAACATTTTAATGTCATATCGTATTTTCATATTTTACAAAGGATTAATTAAAACGAAGTAATGACGTTAAATAAAAAAATGACTATACAAATTTATATATCAATTTATAACGTCGAATTGACCCATCGTACTATGTGATAAGATTTTTTACCGACCCTCAGAAGGGTGACATTATTCGATAATATATGAATACCAGGAACAATAATTTCGTTCAAGTTCGTTACTTTAACGTAATTTATGTAAAAACCGCCCGCCGTTATAATTCTACGGGCATCTTGATCGCTCTTGAAGCATTTAATCTGTGTTGCCAATTCGTATACCGTTAAGCCTTGTTCCCCTAACACATCTACGACTCTTGCTCCTTCGAATATGTTGGCTATCTCATCGGCACTCAACTTAACTAAAGTATCGATTGATCTATTATATAGCACCATTGAAGCTTCTTTGGCTGCCTTTAAGCCGAGTTCTAAAAAAAAGAAGAAAAAAGAAAAGAAAGATTTCTCCTCGAGGAAAATGAAAAGCGATCTACGTTAAAAACTATCTCCATAGATCTACGTTAAAAGAAAAAAAAAATCTTATGTTCAAAACTACCTCCGTGAACGAGAAGAGTAACTTCTTCCGCTAAAATTTGTTGGGCCAATCTATCCTCCGGCTTTTTGAAGTGCTCTTCCAAGATGTTGGTTATTTGACTAAGCGGTAGAAAGGTAAACAGTTTCAACAGATTTCCAACATCTTCGTCCTTGGTCCTAATGAAGAACTGATAAAGCTGAAAACTGGATGACTTCGAAGGAGATAGCCAAACCGCATTGCCGGTAGATTTACCAAATTTTTTACCACCTTCCGCCGTTATAAGCGGCAATGTTAAACCGTAAGCCGTCTTATCCGTGGCTTTCGTAATTAAATCGTATCCGGACATGATATTACCCATTTGATCGCTACCTCCGATTTGAAATAGACACTTATATTCATTTGCCAGGTGAAACCAATCGTAAGCTTGAAAAACTTGATAAGTAAACTCCGTAAAACTCATTCCTATTTCTGAATTTAAACGTGATTGAACGGACGTCCGTCCTAACATAGTACCCAATCTAAAATACTTTCCAATTTTTCTTACGAACTGAATAACATTAATATCCGTATACCAATTGAGATTATTTAAGACAATCAATGGCTTCAATAAATTGGTATTACCTAACCAAAAATATTGTTTGTGATTATTAAATATATTTTCTATGTCTCCTCTGATGGATTCCAAGTTGCTCTTTAATAGAAGTTCCTCCATTTCGATTCTTTCAGATTTTCTGTGACTAGGATCACCTATTAATCCGGTTGCTCCGCCTAATACAGCTATTACTTGATGTCCAGCTCTTTGCCAATGCAAAAGATTCATCAATATTAACAAATTTCCTATATGTAAACTGCTGGCCGTTGGGTCGAATCCAGCATAAACACATTGTGGAGATTTAATTAATAAATCTGTTATTTCTTGGCTGTAAGAAGGAAAGGAACGGTCTAATTTTTTTTTTGATGATACAATAAATATATATATATATATATATATATATATATATATATATATATAATACGCGATATATATAGATTAATAACACTTACTTACAATTATTCGGAAAAATATCCTCGTACATACCCCTTTCTTTGAGTTTTAACACATTTCTATCAATCTTGCTTCTATCTCTTTCTCTATTTATATACTTTTCATTAGAACTATGCCTTCTGTGATAGACTCGTTGAAAAAATGTTCGTACACTCAATAAACGTTTTATATGCATTATAATAGTTCTCGATTAAAATCTATACTCCGTATCAATCCGAATTAATTAAATTATTTTGCTGTTGTAAAAAATGATTGTCAATTCATTTATATTTATTTATATATATACATATATATTAACGTAATTCTTTTACCGTGGAAATTTTCTCACGAACAAGTCGAACGATGTACGACGAATTCCCGCTTACATTCGTTTTGGCTCGAAAAAGGTTAGGAGTAGCATTGATTATAAATTTTACAAGAGGACGAACTCGTTTCGATTCGATTTTCATAAATAATCGTTTCCCTTTTTACTCTTTACAATTTTTAATCTTATTGTCAATGAAATGTTCAAATCGAGATCTTGTCTTAATCTTTTTCAAATTAATTCATACTTAAACAATAAAAATAGTTTGCACGTTACGGATTATAAAATGATACTATTGGTTGCTTACAGGATTTAATCCTTTCCCATTGGTCAATATACGATACAAAGTGACGAAATCTCAATGAAAATTTGTATACGAATGATGCCAATCTAAATGTTATTTCTAATATATATACATTTATATATATATATATATAGATATAGTATATATATATGTATACATAACATATATATAATCAGTATTGAAATGAGTTATTTATTTACTAGTTGAAATCAAATTTTTTCAAGTATCATCACCGACCGAGAGACAGATCTCTTCATTGCCTTATCGTCACCGTCTTAATATATTTAAATTTGATAGATAACAAGGTGTAGACATAATCGTGTTAATAGCTTGTCTCTGAATGAATGAATATATAATTTTATATAAGAATTAAACGTTACAATAGTGGAGCAATAACATTCATTCATGCTTGATTCACATATAAATATTGTTTTTAAATGAAGTATTAATGTATACATTATTCTTGTATATAAATAATATTGAACTCGTATTAACATACATTTAACATTTTTCAGAAGCTATGTCCAATGAGGAGCGTCTTCGAAAGTTATTATCTGATTTAGGAAAGGCAACTTTACGTGGTGTAAGAAAGTGTCCAAAATGTGGAACATATAATGGATCTCGCGGATTGTGTTGTAAAAATAAATATTGTGATGCGGTATTTAAAGAGCCAGGAGAAAAGCGAAAATTATCAACAGAAGCCTGCAAACTAATAACTGGTTCAACAGCTCAAGTGTTCTCCGTTCGAGTGAGAGACAAAGGTCCGGATTATCGAGGTTTTGTACAATTGCCTTTAATAAATGCAACAGTTTCTAACGAAATTACAACATTAATGTCACAAACAACTGCTCTGTGCTTTGTGGATACCTGCGAGAGGAGTTTTGATACCAGCGTTCTTAAATGTCATGTAAGCTAATAAATATCCTATGATATTTTTAATTTTTTTCTAATGGAATTCACATGAATTAAAATAATAAGATATAATTTTAGGAGAAAGATGCGTCTGATTTATCCGTGTCAACGTGTCAACATATCCAGGCTGCGTTAAGATGTTATGCCGAAGCTCAACCATTGACCCTAAAAAATTCTATTTTATCGTCTTTAAACGTAAACAATGAAATGAAACAAGAAATTTGGTTATTAGCTACGGAAACCTCGGGTCCATTGGTACAAAGAGTTTCTAAAAATATAATGGCTGTGAAATGTAAAGCTTCGCCGAAACACCCTTTAGGATATCTACATTTTTCTTTCTTTGTTACTAAATTGAAGGATAGAGTAGAACATCGTTGCTTTTGCAGTTGTACCGCATTTAAGGTAAGTTGACAGCAGAACCATCTCTTATACTTTACAAAGTTAAAACTTAATGAAAATTGTAATATTTTTATATAAAATTTTATGTACAGGGTACGGCAAAATCGATTGGGGATAAGGTAGAAACAACGCATTTGTTGCAAGCAAAACGTTGTGTACATTTTTATGCGTGTATATGTGCCTTTGCTAGTGATCCTAAATTGTCGGAAGAATTTAGTTATTATATAAACTTAGATCAAAATGATTTAAGTATACCAAAGCTACCAATATCAATTTTACAAAGTAACATTCAAGATAAGATAGTTGGAATAGGTAATATATATTTTCTAGGGAAAGGATAATTTCCTATCGTAAAAGATATCTAATTTTGTGTTATAACCAATGTTAGATCTAGATCCTTTAAATACAGATGATGCCGATACGCATCTGTTGATTTTTCGTGATGACACTTTAACCGTGCAAAGTTTAGACGGAAATAGACTCGATTTAGATTCAATGAATCTGGATTCAGCAATTTTACCTAATAGCATCGTTGAAAATATCGAAGTGGAATGTGATCGTAGTTTGTTAGAAGATAACAATATTATTTCTCAGGTATCCCGTGACTATTCCATGTTATTTGTGAATAGCCAATGAATATATGAAAGTATTATTAAAATAATATTCTAACTGTATTATAATTATTTTCCAGGTTCATAATTTGGAGGTTATCGACCAGAATGGCATACAATTTAATGGAAATACAATAAAAATATTAGATGAACAAACTGAAATCGATACGAAGTACAATATATTAAATAGTCAATATATCTTAAGTGATAATAACATAAAAATATTAAATACCGGAAATTTTAAAGTCATTGATACTAATACAGTATTAGATGTAAACGATATAAAATTGATAGATACGAATGTGGTAATAAATGGTAGCGAGATTAAGATGATAGAAAAGAATGCCTTAATTCAATATGATAATGGAAATATGTCTAATTCTGAAAGTGGGACTATCCAACCAACTGTTTCAATAAAGAGAAAAAGAGATGAAAAAAATATAAATAAATTAAACCCTACAGGTCTAAATAATTTAAGTTCCATTGAACCCAAAAAATCAAAAGCAAAACCAACTATTATTAGGAGATATCAAAATTCTTCCGAGGACTTGGATGAAGCCAACACGAGCCTACCTTTCATAAAATGGTTAGCGTCAATTACGGAGAGAATAAATCAAACGATGCATTTTCAGTTTGATGGAAAGCCTGACCCATTGGTATTTCATGTGCCACAAATATTTTTTGATTGTCTACGGGAGAGAATATCTTGTGGTGGTAAAAAAAAACGTTTACCCAATACGACAACAGCCTTTGTCAGAAAAGATGGAGTACCATTGGGGACCTTTACTAAATATACATGGCAAATTACGAATATATTGCACGTTAAGAGTATTTTTGAAACGCCTCTTATACCTTTAGAAATCACACGTAGTTTTATACAAAATGCGGATGGAACGTATGAATTATATAAAAGAAAAGAAACCGATATCGATCGGTATAAAAAAACGAATAATAATGCATTGATCAAACCTTTGGAATTGAAAACTTATCTAAAAGTTGGTAAGGACCTTTACGATAAAATATTATTTCTGCATTATATAGATTATAGATATACGTAATTTTTTTTACAAAAATTTTTATAATTTTTTGTTAATGGAATATAGTTTTCCAAATAATATTTTTAGGTAATACTTCGCCCAATCAAGTAGAGCCAACGCCGTTCTTAATAGAATGGATACCAGATATTTTACCAATATCGAAAATTGGCGAATTGAGAATTCGATTCGAATTTGGACACGTTAAAAACGAGACTAGCCAAAGATGGAGAAAGATGGCATTGTCGAAGAATTATTGAATAAATAAGTTAAAGTATCTTATATAAGTTAAGTATTTATTTTAAAGTATTGTATTGTTATTTCCTTGTTATCGCAAAATTTTGAAGTGTTTAAACGAAAAAAAAAAAGAAGAAGAAGAAGAGAAACAAAAAAACGCAAGAATATTTTACATTGCATACTCATGTATATATCTCTAAATCGGCTATTAATTAGTATGCAAAATGATTTTATGTTATATATTATTTAAATTAATTTAAATGTACTTTAACCCTTCCAGTACATAAATTCTAATAACGAATATATCAAAACGTGTAATTAACTTTATATATTTCTACGATCCTTGTACATTATATATGTATTTTATCAGTGTGAATATATTTCAATTTAAATTGAATTATATAATATATTTAACAATTTGAATGTAATATCGATGTAGTACCTGAAGGGTTAAATAATGAAAAAATTTTTAATTGTATGTATATATATATATATATATATATACATATATATATATATATATATGTGTGTGTGTGTGTATGCTTTGAAAAAAATTTAAATACGTTAAAAAGTATATTGTCGATAATATACATATATAAGTATCGCTATTTCTGTTTGATACTCCAATACGTTGGAGTTGAAATTGTTAAATATGAAAGACTGATCTAATTTACTCTGTTTTTTAAAGATGAGGTACAAAGTGCGTTCCTAATGAACAATTATTGTTTGTGAATGGGCGAATAAAATTTTAGAAGATCATTTAGTGCTCCTTCAATGATATAATTAGATTATATTAATGAAATCTTGTTTAAACAAGTAAATTGTATATCTTAAATTTTACTATTTTTTATTTATTTATTAAAACAACTGTAAAAAGAAAGAAAGAAAGAAAGAACAAAAAGAAATTCGAATCGTTTTTATTATACAGGGTGTTTCAGATAAAGGAGGCCGCCTAAATATTTTCTTTGTTTTTTTCATACTTTGAATGGTTTAAAAAGAGGTATGTTATGAATAGTTTATATATATAAATATATATAAGTGTATATACATAATATGAATAGTTTATATATATATATGATAGTATAATGTTATGTATGTATGGACGGCCTCCTTTAAATGAAACACCCTGTATAACGACAAATATGTCATGCG
Organism: Dolichovespula media; assembly: GCA_911387685.1. NCBI lineage: Eukaryota > Metazoa > Arthropoda > Insecta > Hymenoptera > Vespidae > Dolichovespula > Dolichovespula media. The sequence goes on along the minus strand of OU426855.1, from coordinate 7,693,646 downwards.
CATAAGCGGTGTAATATATTATGTATATATATATAATGTATGTGTGATGTATGTATATACACACACGCGCGCGCGCACACACACACACACACTAAATCGGAAATGCTAAATAATCTTATTTAATAAATACGTACTCTATAACATTGTAAATATTTATTTTTTTTTTTTTCCAATAATTTTCCTGCAACCACGTTCATCCGTTTATTTTATACAACAAACATTCTACGCGAGACGATTACATTAAAAACAATCTGAGTACATGATGAGACACGCGAAAGAAATAATGATTCAAATATCCAAGTTGTGTCGAATTAAATGTCTTCTTTTTTTTTTCGCTAATTCCAAATGAAGGACGGTTTTACGCGGTAAAAAGCGTGTATTTACCAAATCTCAAGGTCAAACCGAATATAAATACCAAGACCGTGGATGTCCATTAAAAAATTTCCAATCTCCGATTTAACTTTACGATGTGACGAAAAGGAATTTATGCGCGAAGATAGATAAAGAGAGAGAGAGAGAGAGAGAGAGAGAGAGAGAGAGAGAGAGAGAGAGAGAAAATAAAAAAAGAAAAAAGGAAGAAGAAAAAATTACTTCCTTGAAATACTTCGTCTTGTCGGGAAAGAAAAGACAATAATAAAAACAAATAAAAAAAAAAAGAAAAAAAGAAGATAAGCCTCATTTTACACGGGTATAGATGGTTAAAAGGAAAATAAATAAAATGACCTATCGTTGACATCGATTCGATTTTCGTATCTCTCGTATATCCCGGTCCCAAAAGGATCCCATAAAAATTTCTTTTTCTCTAGCCATAGCACACGATGGTTACGCGATGGTTTTCCTTTTTCTTTCTTTCTTTCTTTCTCTTTCTCTTTTTCTCCCTTCTATCGCACTCTATCTCTCTCACACACACTTCCCCTCCCAACGCCTTGTCCACCCCACCATTCTTACTCGCTCGCTCCCTTTATCACTCCCTCCACGAGAGCAAACAACGTGAATCAAACGAACTGTTATAAGAAATTTCGATTTATGAAAAACAATCGCATGGTATCAATACGTATTCGTTCGTATCAATAATAAACGATCATACGTAAAAACGATTATCGATGATAAAATAACGTTATCTCGTAGGAGAATGGGAAAAATCTTTTAGAGGGCCGATTAAATTTTATTCGGTTTAAGGATTCAACCGGAAACGTAGAATACCAACGGAAGTTGTCTCTGACGTAGGAGAAGTAGAGAAGCGTACACTTCCATTTTCTCGATCCACTCGGCGAACAGAGAGAGCACGTGTTTGTGTCGCCGGCAGTTTCGTCTCCTCCTGCGAAGGATTCGACCCCGTTTTTTTTAAACAAATCTTTCCCCCGAAATCTCAACGTCGTTTGACGCGATTCACGCGTATCGCGTTGATCAAATTCTAATCGATCGTTTAGTTATCCCGTATCCACATAACAATATCAACGATGAATCCGGAAAAGTTGAAGAAGCTTCAAGCCCAAGTACGAATCGGCGGTAAGGGAACACCCCGACGCAAGAAGAAGGTACATCAATTTCACTCTTCTTTTTTTCTCCATTTATTTTCTCTCTCTCTCTCTCTCTCTCTCTCTCCCCTTTTCTCCTTTTCTCCCTTTCTCCCTCTGTCCCTCTCTCTTTCTCTCTCTCTCTTCTCATTTAAATTATTTTAGTTCCACCGTATTAACTTTCCATTCCAGTTCGATCTTGGAATTTTAATATCGCTTCTTTTGCTTTTAGGAGTTTTTTCCCTGTATTTTCTCCCTTTATAATATAACTCCACGTATTTCCATCAAAGAAAAATAACTCCTGCTCCGTTTTTGTAGCGTTCGCTTACGTTGAGATAGAATTTAAACGTGTAATCCAGGATACATATCTCTCGTTTGAAACGTGCTTCCCTCGTTCTCTTATATAGAAATAGAATTTAAACGCGTAATCCAGGATACATATATCTCGTTTGAAACGTGCTTCCTTCCTGCTCTTATATTGAAATAGAATTTAAACGTGTAATCCGGGATACGTATCTCTCATTTAAACAGTATTTATTTAGTTCTTTTATACTGAGATAGAATTTAAACGTGTAATCCAGGATATATATCTCTCATTTAAAAAGTATCCCCTTTGCTTTTCTCTTCGATAATTCTTTTGACTCACCGATACCGGCTAAGTACTTGATCTACTTTGATTCCATTCTATCGCTTTTACATTCGGTCTGATCATTTAACAAATTGATTTACCTAACACCAGCTATTACGAGATAAAGGAAGGAGCATACGTTTATTGATCCAACGTGTAGAGATATTCCTTTCTTGTCGACACTTTGTTATACGATTATCGTTCATTTATTAGTCGATTTATTTTATTTAACTCCGTGTATCTACGTCATTCCATGGAAATAATAGAATCTATGGGATCTTTCAGGTGGTACATGCGACCGCTGCGACAGACGACAAAAAGTTACAAAGTTGTTTGAAAAAATTATCTGTCAACACTATTCCTGGTATTGAGGAAGTTAATATGATCAAGGACGACGGTACAGTCGTTCATTTTAACAATCCGAAAGCCCAGGCCAGTTTGTCGGCTAACACATTTGCTATTACCGGCCATGGGGAAAATAAACAAATAACCGAAATGTTGCCTGGTATACTGAGTCAATTAGGTCCAGAAGGTTTGACGCAACTTAAGCGATTAGCGAGTACAGTGGCTGGTAGTGCAGTGGGTAAAGCTACATTGGAAGAAGACGACGAAGTTCCCGACTTAGTTGAGAACTTTGATGAGGCGAGCAAAGAAGAGGTAATAGCCATAGAATAACTTCTGCCCCTTATATTAATAACAATGATAACTTTCCTTTGTTAATTAATTGACCTTTGCGTTTGTTTCCAGGTTGCACCAAAAAAGGAAGTCGAGGAGAATGATAAAGTCTCAGGCGACAAAAAGGAAATAATCACAATCGACGAAAAGAAAGAGGCACCATTAGCTACGCCCGAAGCTTAAAAAATTAATTGTCGAGATAAAGCCCTAGGTACATATATATATATATATATATATATATATATATATATATATATATATATATATAGACATTAAGTAAGTCTTTCGTGAAGAAACAAAAGTACTATTGTTCATTAGATTTCCTTATTTTCTCTAGATGTTTCCCAGGACAGACTGTTTTAATTAAAAGTCAAGAAATGCAAAGTTGCATAAGCAACGATTAAGCAAAATATAACTATACACACGTTATAAATACTTGACATACACTATAATACTGCTATATGAGTAACAGTTGACAAGAAATAAAAAAGGTTGCTGTTACAGAAATTAAATATTTCTATGGAAGATTTGTTTCTTATTTTATTGCATCTGTTAAACGCATACTTTGTTTTGAATTGGCTGAGAAAGGACATTATTATTTCCGAGTTAAAACAAAAAAAAATTTAAGCGGGAATATATACGTATACATACATACATACATACATACATACATACATACATACATACATACATACATATATATATATATATATATATATATATATGTTCCATTTGTTTAAACAAAAATCACATTCTATAACAATGTTGTGAACGTTTATCTCAGTTGCTCAAGTGTATGTAAAGGACTAAATACAAAATAATGAATACTAAATACAAAATACAAAAAAAATAATGGAAACTAAACACAAAATATGGCTATATATATACATATATATATATATATATATCATATCGACGTCTTGAAACAAAGAGCAATGACTTTTTAAGGAAACTCATTGTTTTGTTATCAGCTTTAATTTTTTATTTCAACAAACTTTATATATACAAGCTGGAACTTCAAATTAATACTAGGGAAAGAAAGAAAAAGAAAGAATGAAAGAACGAAAGAAGGAAGGAAAGAAAGAACAAAAGAAAGAAAGAAAAAAAAAAGAAACGAAGTTACACTCGAGAAGCGGATGATAATGTTCATCTATCTGTAATAATGTTATTTAACAAAGGAAAGTTTATATAGATTATAGATTGAAGCAAAGTTAGGTGGAAAATATTGAAACACTTCTATTTTAATCAATAAAGTTAATAACAATGGCTACTAACTGGTTACTACGAAGTGGTAACAAATTTGCAATGGCTTTCCAGCACAAAGAGAGAGAAAGAGAGAGAGAGAGAGAGAGAAGGAAAGGGGGTGTAATATTTTATAATTTAACCTTATGGAATAAATTCTTTTGCTGGAAATGAGGTTTTCTACTTAAAAATAATAAAAAAAAAAAAAATTAAGGAAAATAAGAAAGAAGGAAGAAAAGCAAGCACAAAAAAGAACAAATTTTTCATGCGTTCCGTCAAACTCTATACAATAATTCTTATTGTCTCGATATTTATATTTTCATTGGTAGAATAAACTTGTATCAAATATGTAGTATGCAAATATGAGTTCTATGTATATATATATATATATATATATATATATATATATACATGCCATAACGCACACACACACACACACACATACACATAACCTACCAAATAGAAACTTTATATACATAACGCATGATTAACATTAAACGAAGTCAAATGTTTAGATCGTGATAAGATGAACAAAACAAAACAAAAAACAAGAATGAACTAACGATTCTCTTTTTTCTTTACGATTCCATAATAATAACACTTATTTATAATATCGCTAAACATTCTGCTTTGTCCAAAATCCACTTTACATTTTTCAACTTTCTCTAATGACTCTCTCTAATAACTCTTCAACCTTAACAAAAAGAAAAAAAAAAGAACATCAAAATCCTCATGGTAATTAGGTAAAAAAAAAAAAAAGAAAAAGGACAACTAACTTGCGCGTCGAATTTATTAACTTTTAATTGCATGTAAATTTATATTTATGATATAATCTGATGACTTTATACTTTGAGGTGTATATCTTTTTGAACTTGAATTATTTATTAATATGTAGGTAAATTTTTGTGAAGGATAGTGAGTTTAACACAAAAGTGATAAAAAGAAAAGAAAAGAAATGGAGAAAACTCTTTAGAAACGTTAGTTAACACATCGTTGAACTTCGTTGCTATCTCTCTCTTTCTCTCTCTCTCTCTCTCTCTCTCTATCTATCTATCTCTCTCCTTTTATTTGCTATTTATTATTAAACTTTAGAAAGATATATATAAGTTTTTGATATTAAAGAAAAATGATTTAAACTTTGAAACCACGAGAACATTGATGAAAGAAAGTATATATATATATATATATATATTTATCGGCGGGTAGCCTTTTCTTTCAGGATAACTAAAGTTACATGCACTCTACCGGAAAATAACTATCTACTTAATAAAATGAACGACTTTCATATCTAGAATAATAATCATAAATCATAGTGACTTCGTTTCCTCGAAAGAATTCGAGTAATATTTCATTATTATCTTTTGGCCCGTCAACTTTACGAAAACTCTCTCTCTCTATTAAAACCCCCCTACCCCTAAGAGAATCATTTTTCATTTTAATATATTTTTATTTTCTATTATTATATTATTTCTTATTTATTTGTCCTTTTTTTTCCTTTCGTTATTTCTTTTCTTTACTCGACGTTATTATGTCCGACGATATTTATAAAAATAATGTTCGTTGCTTCGATATCGATTCGATATGATTTCGTGCATAGTTATTAATGGGGGGGGGGGCCCATATAAGAAGACGATTTCGAAATCGATTTCAACGGAAATGGCAAATGAATAAATGAATAATGATAATAACAATAGTAATAATAGAAAAAGGAACAATATAAAATGCCGTTCGTGTGATCTCGGCATTGTTTTAACAGAATGTCAAAGGTCACGGTTATCGTGGAAGTCTCGTAGTCATTGACTATGCAATATATCACTTTGGAAATTTTATATATATATATGTGTGTATATATATATATATATATATATATATATATATATATTTATATATATACATATATATGTTCGTGTGGGTGATTGTGCACGTAGCACACGCTTGATGGACACATTAATACGTTTCTTCCCTATTTACTATTTCTCTTTGGTTTACTACCACTATTTTGTTTGTCGACATTCGACTAAGAGAATTCAATCGATTTCACATTATTTAAAAAAGAAAGTTACATTTTGTATTATAATAATTATTTTCCACTGTGTGTATGTACGTACGTACATACATATATATATATGTGTATATATATATATATATATATATATATATATATATATATATATTTGTCCTTGATTTATAAATAATCAATAAAAATAATTAAACAAATAATTTAAATGATAATCGACGATCAGCCGTTGTTCGTATTCACAATGCGAATCGATTTGACATTATATGTACCAATCAAACATTATTTATCAATTTACGCGTATCCTTTTCTTTCTTTTAAATATGAATAATAATAATAATAATAATAATAATAATAATAATAATAATAATACAAAATGTTATTAAATAATAATTTAAATAATGATCGATTTCTCGTTCGCGTATTATAAAGTTTCCATTTAAATGGTAGAGAGAGAGAGAGAGAGAGAGACAGAGATAGATAGAGAGAGTGAAAGAGAGAGAGAGAGAGAGAGATACTGGTACGCCATTATTCTAAAAATTATTTCTCAATTTATACTTATCCCATTGTAGATTCTATGAATAATAATTCGAAATAATTAAATGACAATATTTAAATAATAATCACGACAAAATCGATCGAAAACAATTCGTACAAGCAGCCATTTAGTATCGGTAATAGTATTAACGCAACCTTTTTCTTTGTTTCTTTTTTTGCTTTATCTGCATTTGCATTAATTTAGTCAAAAGTTTTCTAATGTTCTTACCCAGTCGAGATAGTTGCTATCATTTCAATGAAGAAATTACAATGAGCTTTCAAAGTTCTTAACTAAAACTATGTTCCAAATAGACGAAGAAAACTTTTAGACATACAATATAACAAACTTTTGAACGAAGATGGAGAGCATGGAGAGCCAAAGTTTTGTTGTTGAAAAACTTTAGAACATATATATATATATACAAATACATATACATATATATATATATATATATATATATATATACATATACATATACATATATATATACATATACATATATATATACACGCAAACACCAATGAAACTTTTTCTCATCTATCTATCGTTGTCTATCCCTTTTCTATATTTTTCATTCGTGAGATCGCAATAAATAAACAAACAAACAAACAAATAAACAAATAAATAAATAGATAAATTAATTAATTAATTGATCAAACGATCTTTATACGATCATTAATATAAAAAGCTTGGTGGCCTAGTTCGATATCGCTCTTTCTTAATTCGAACACAATAATCGACAGTAATAATTCACTTCTATTTATCAAATTTGGCAACTTGCTTTTCGACTTTTGCTCTTTAATCTTCGCATTCAATCGAGCACGAATTCTAACTTTCTTTAAAATACTTTCAATCTCGTTAATTGAATAATTTATATCGATTCACTTCTCCTCCCCGTTAGTTTGACATTTATAAAACTATCGTCTTGCGATTCAATATGCATCTTTAAAAATCAAACCAATCCCGGCAAACATGAACGAGGATAATGGCAAATAAAAGTAAATAAAACTTCTTGTTTTAAACTTAAATCCATTATCAATCTCGATCCGACGATCTCGATTGAGTTTAGCACGAATTTAATAATCCGAGAGTAATTCACTTTCATTTATTATGAGTTTAGCAACTGTCTTTTCGACTTAACTCTTTCATCTTCGCCTTTTAAGAGTACCGACTTTCAACTACTTACCTTGAAAGAGTTTTCTTCTCAACTTTCTAATATCCAATTATCGAATTTACTCGTCGCACTTCATTTGCCCGTTACCATTCTCTCATATTGTATTTATCGTCAAATATAAATAAATAAAAGGAACGGATAAATGAATGAACAAATTTTTCGCGTAGAAAATTTGGTACTCGACGGTAATTATAATTTATTGTTAATCAAGAGCGACGTTAAAAATGTACTGAGATAATTGGAAGTAATAATCTTTTTTTCCTTTTTTTCGATATAAATTTGACTCGACTCGACTCGACTCGACTCGACTCGACGCGACGCGACGCGACGATTAACGTCCTATTGTTGTCGTTGTCGTCATCGTCGTCGTCGTTGTTGTTGTCGTTGATTAACGCGCGATGAAATTTTTACGTATGGCAGATGTAGAAGAAAGAGAAAAAAAAAAAAAAAGAAAAAGAGAACGAAAGAAATGAAAATGGAATTAAGATCAAACGAGAATAACGTTTCTTTCGAATATTCTCAAATCCCGAAACAATATAGATTGATGTGATGATTCTTTCGAATTATTCCATTTGGACCAATAAAAATTTTCTCATTCGAGCCTAGGCAAAAATGACTTTCATCGTTGCACGTTAAATTAATTAAACGGCGGAGTCCTTTTAGTGGCTGGGCTCGAAATAAAATCTTGCGCTTTTAATCCGGTCAACTAATTAACTTCGTTCTCTTCCCCCCGCCTTTTTTTTTATCTCGCACGATTTTTAATCGTGCTCGTCTCTCTCTCTCTCTCTCTCTTTTTTTTCCTTTTTTTTTTCTCGAACTCGGATAATTCAATTCGTTCGTACATCGACACGGCCTCGTCTATCGGCAGATATTAATATATGCATGAGAATAAATAATCGACGAAATATAAAATACAAATATTATAATATCGAACGAACGAGCTACCAACAATCATGATAATAATTCTTAATTAATTATAAATCGTAATTATGGATTCTAAAGAAACGTAGGATCCGACAACGTACAAATTACGTTTCGACGTCTTCGATTGACAATTCTGCTTACGTTCATTGAGAAAGAAAAAAAAAAAAAAAAGAAAAACATAGCAAAAAAATAAAAACCAAATACTCTTCACAACAAACCAAATTGATAATAATTGTCGAATCCATAATATCGATAGAAATGATAAATCATATACGTAATATATAAGTGAGTGTTCATATGCAACAATAAAATTCGCATTTATATCCCACTAATCGATTCTAAAACGATCTTTAAGTATTCAATGACTTGTGAGTGCGGAGAAAATAATTTCGATCGAATATAATAAACGCGTATGTTAAAATCGAACGAACGAGAACTATGGAAGGGAGGGAGGTTGGAATTAACGATCGCAATTGTTGTTAATTATAAGTCGGATTTATCAGCGAAAGATTTAACGTTCGAGTAACGTGTCTCGTCTTCCTCTCTTTCCTAAACAATAATATAATCTTTACGAAATAATAAAACGGATCTTTCGCCATTTATATCAATCGATCGTAACAACAAAAAGCTTACGAAGCAAATATGCGCACTTAGTACTAATTGCGTTTAACGATAATAATAATAACAATAATAATAATAATAATAATAATAAAAATAAAAAAAGTAAAGAAAAATTCGACGAATCGTTCGTTACTCGTCGTCATTCTTACGAACGTAAAAAATCAGCGATACGATAAATTAAAAATCTTATAAGCGTTTGTAGTTCCGATTGAAATCATTTTCTTCGTACATTCTTTCTCTCTCTCGAGAGAGATCGTTTTTAACTTATGTAAATCGATCGTTTTTAAACGTATGCATATACGTGTTACGTGCCGTATTATCCAAAAATCATTCTAAACGAATGAGATGATATAATATCAGAAAATTTAATTATTTCTCACGAAAGCTAATCTTCTTGAGATTTCGTTGAGATATATATATACTATACTATATGTGTCTATATACATACCTACACACACATCATATATATACATATGTATGTATGTGTATATATATATATATATATATATATATATATATATATATATATATATTTACGTATATATATACGTATATATGGATGTAGATACTTACCGGAGAAGATGTAAGCAAGTCCAGCCGGGATGAGAGTCGAACGATAACTGAACGTGCTTCGTTATTGTTGACCTACCTTATTGTTTACACTCGTAGTACTTGAGAAGTCCATGAAAGGTACTAAAACCACTACCACAACTACCGTTAATATTCCTATCAAGACCTCTCAAGTATGTTTACGTTTTATACATGTGTATACGTTACGATTTCACGTAGGAACGATAATGAAAAATATTCCTCGATAAATAATATATATAAACATACATACATACATACATACATACATACATACATACGTACATACGTACATATGTATCGATAAAATATGTGTCTTGATTCTATATTCTTTTTCTAATCGAGTTATTCGAGTAAATCAGTTTATTCGTGTAAATCTTCAAAAAGACACAAAGAAAAAGCCAAGAAAATCCCTCAAAGATTTAATCGTCGTGAGATAAAACGATTCTACGGGACAAAATTATTCGGGCGTGGAATATGATTTACATTTTTTTTTTGAAATGTTTTTCCGTTATCGTTGTCGTTGTTTTTCCTTCCTCGCTCCTAACCCTTTGACTGCCACCACCCTTTCCAACAACCCTTTCGTTGAAATAAAACGACGCAGAAAGCACACGTGACGTTCGTGAAATCCGTAAAATTCATGAGATGAAAGGATAAACAACTAAAGAGATGAATCTATATATATATATATATATATATATATATATATATATATATATATATATAAACGTCGTCAAATAAATTCTTTCGTAAGAAAAATAAAGGAAAATCCAAAGGATAGCTACGAGGAATAACGTAACCAGTAAAATTCGATAGAAAAAAAAAAGTCAAAATATCTTTTGGCAGAGATATCCTTTTCCGAAAGAAGTCCTCCTTCCTTGATCCTTGCTGTTGTGTTGCGGTGCTCTATTGGAGGATTTCACGAGGATCGTTCTTTTTTTTATTGGAAAAGATAGATAGAGATAGAGAGATAGATAAAATGAAAGGAAGAGAGAAAGAGAGAGAGGGAGAGAGAGAGAGAGAGGACTATATAACAGGGTCGGGTGCAAGTAAAATAACCTCGTTGTAATATATATTTACATACATATATTTATGTAATTTTATCGGGCATTTTACTTTCAACATCTTTCATCTATCTATTTTAATAATATGCGATAATTCATTAACATACTTTATATAATCTATTTAATAACCGAACATTTTCTTTCATATAACATATAACATATAACTTTTTTTTTATATCATCTCTTTTTTCTTATCGATTTTCTTTCTTCTTCTTCTTCTTTTTTTTCTCTTTTTTTTTTTATCGGATAAATAACCCAACATACTGTTTGGGCGAGGAATATATAAGGAAGGATTGATTATTGATATATATATATATATATATATATATATATATATATATATATATATATATACACATATACATACACACACATTGAGAAATGAGAGAAAATAGTATGTATTTATTTATTTAAAACTAACACCGTTTAAAATTAATCCTTCGATGATCATATGGTATTTATTATTTTCAAATACTTTTAGTATAGCCTGATCGATCGCATCTTCTCTCTCACTCACACTCTCTCACTCTCTCTTTCCCTTTATTTTTATATTTATCCCTTTCTTTCTTTCTCTCTCTCTCTCTCGTATCTCCATCGAACTATTTGTAATAAATAATTTACAGAATATTAATAACATATATATACATAGGAAGTTTCTTCCGGTAGAAGTTTTATTTTATGTACAAAGGATAATAGTCGACAGGTTTTAGCGCGCTCTTAAATAACATTTATATATATATATATATATATATATATATATATATATCCGATAAGCTGTAAGAGCTCTTCCCGTTCTAGAATTTCTATCCTTCGAAAGGATGAGACACAGCTGTGTCCGTAAATTTTTTTTCATCCTATTCTTTCTTCTACGTGCTTCTCTCTCTTTCTCATATTTATCATTCCTTTGTAAAGGTAATGGTATGTATGAAAATCAATAGAAACGAAAGACGGCATATATATATATATATATATATATATATATATATATATATATATCTTCCGTCTTATCAGATTATTAATTTCCTTTTTAATTATTACAAATTATTTTATAATTCATTCGTCGAAGAACCTAAAGAGCTTTTCAACATATCAACGTTGTTATCAAAAATAGATTAATTGTACGTGTGTGTGTGTTAGAGAGAGAGAGAGAGAGAGAGAGAAATGACAACGATATCATTTCTTATCGATCCACCCCCAACTCCTTGCTAATGCTTCCTTAACATTATCCTTCCAACGTTCACATATCTTTTTACACTCTCACCCCTTCCGCCGATCGTTAATAGGGTAATCACGATGTCTTAACGAAACTCGTTGAAGAATTCGTTGCGATTAATCGCAATAATCAACGAGAACTTTCTTTCTTAAAATATGTTTAAAAAATTTTTTTTCTTCTTTTCTTTTCCCTTTTCTCTCTACATAATTCGAATTGACCCCTTTCCTCTCCCTCCCCCCCTCTACCCCACCCAACACCCTCGTCTTCCTCGCCTTCCGTTAAATTTAATCCTGGAGAGAGATTAATGTAGTTGAATTATCACAGAAGGGGAGAAAAATTTCGTAAAATAGAAATGAGAGATAGAGATAGATAGATACATAGATAGATAGATAGATAGAGAGAGAAACAAATAGAATAAAATTTGTCTAACAGAGATTATAATATCTACGGGGATAAACTACGAGAAATGGGAATTCATTTGAAACATTCATTTTTCTCGCGGACATTGCAATCTTTCGAAAATTTGTATTTCAATATTGGAAATCGATTCGCTACGGAATTGTTCACTCTTTTCTCGTATTCTCTCTCTCTCTCTCTCTCTCTCCCTCTCTCTCTTTCTCTCTCTCTCTCTCTCCCTCTCTCTCTCCCTCTCCCTCTCCCTCTCCCTTTTTCTTTCTTTCTCTTTCTCCTTTTTCAAATGTCGATATTCGCATTCGCGAAAAATCGTGATTCCAACACTCCGGCGCTTATCGAATTTGCCAATTGGAAATGATTGCTCGTTCGTAGCCGCCACGTTAAATTTTCTCTTTGTTCTCGTTGAAAACGATTTATCCTCGAGTTTCGTTATATCGTGTACGTGCGCGCATACACGGTACACGCACACGACGGCGGAGAAACAAACAAACATACGTACATGCATGCATACATCATACATACATATATATATATATATATATATATATATATACACACA
>OU426855.1:7672972-7675472 GCA_911387685.1 Dolichovespula media | reverse complement strand
GGGGAGGGGGTGGGGGGTGACACGATAGACCGTTGAAAAGAGAGGTAAATCCGGAAAACCGAGATATCCGGTCAAGCTTCGGTATAAAGGAGAAAGAGAGACAGACAGAAAGATAGAGATAGATAGAAATATAGAGAGAGAGAGACAGAGACATATATATATATATATATAGATAGATAGAGAAAGAGAACAAGGGAAAGATAGAGAGGAAAGAGAGAGAAGAAAAGGATACCATACACTCTCTCTCTCTCTCTCTCTCTCTCTCTCTCTCTTTCTCTTCCCTCTCTATACCGTTCTCTCTTTACACCACTTTCGACAAAAGTTCTTTATTTTCTTACTGACCTTCTACTATCTCGCGTTGAGACGGAAAGATGGACCATTGCTCGTGAACTCTCGATGATTTTTCTCGAAGAGGAGAAACCTCTCCTCCTCCTCCTCCTCCTCCTCTTCTTCCTCCTCCTTTTCTCCGCCACCTTCTCCTCTTCTTTCTTCTCCTTCTTCTCCAATCCCTCTCTTCTCTCTTCCCACTCTTTTCATTCCGTTCTTTTTCTTCCCTTCTCCTTTTCCCTTCTTTTTTCTTCCTTTTCGTTCCTTTCGCTCTTCATCTTCTTTCTCTCTTTATTTTTTGGGTTTTGTTTCGTTTTGTTTTCGTTTGTCTTCTTCCCTCCTTCGTATTATTCCGCGATAATTCTTTTTTTTTTTTGTTTTTTCTTCTTTCTCTGTTTTCTTTTTTTTCTTTTCTTTTACCTCGAGAGCATAAAAAATCTCCAGGTCGCGGAGACACAATTTAAATCCGTTCGAAGGATCGATTCACGTTCACGCGAATTTAACGAAATATTCAATTCTGATATCTGCGATTTTTTTTTTATTCTTTTTATTTCTTTTTTTATTTTTTATTTCTTTTATTTGTTCTCTTTTTCCTACTTGGACGATTTGACGAAAAAGAAAGAAAAAGCAAGAAAGAAAGAAACAGAACTTTTGCGTGTACGCACATGCACGTATGTGTATCTTTCAAAAAAAAAAAAAAAAAAAAAAAAAAAAAAAAAAAAAAAAAAAAAAAAAAAAAAAAAAAGAAGAAGAAGAAGAAAAAGCCAAAAAAATATCCCATGCACAAAACAACAATAACGACGATAACGATAACGATAAGAAAACAGAGAAAGGAAGAGAAAAGTATATTGTGAAGGACGATTTAAAAAACGATAAAAAAAAAAAGAAAAAAAAAAGAAAAAAGAAAATGAAGAAAGAAAGAGAGAAAGGAGAAAAAAAAAGGAGAGAAATCCAGAAGAATAAACATGTATATAAAAAGTTCGACGGTGGATGAATCCTCTGCGATAGCAGTTAGTATAATCCCCCGTTCGATAATGTAAATAAATATTTAATCAAAACGTTCCAAGTCTCGATTGTATATATGTATATATATATCATAATAAGATAAAAATAAAAATAAGAAGCACAGATATCAATTAAAGTGAATTCGATCTCGACGAATGAAAAAATGAATTCACTATGATCACAGAAAGCTCTCACTAGGCGTGTTAGCGCCAATGTCGATAGATTCGATTCTCTGATTGTCCAATTTATCGGCGCTCTCGGTTTCACCGGCTTTAATCTCATAATTGTTAGCCGGATCGCCATATTGACTCTGATAGAACTCTTCGCGCATCATGTGATTTAAGCTGCCGCAACGGAAGCATAATATCTCGCGGAATGGCTTACGAAAGTCCCTGTTTAGGGTTACATAAATGATCGGATTCAACAGGCTATTGCAATAGCCCAACCAAAGGAATAGACTTGATAGGAAGGTTGGCGTAGATTGGGGATCCGTTAGAAACGGTCTGACCAATGCGAGAACGAAAAATGGCAACCAACAGACGATGAAGGCGCTCATTATTATGCCCAATGTCGTACTCGCCTTCCTTTCCTTAGCCAAATGGAATCTCAATTTCTTTTGATGTGGCGAATTGGTCACGCTACACGTGCTGTTCAAATGATTCCTTATCAGTGTTGGCTTAGACGTCGATGCTATCGAAGGCGTCATCGTCGTCGTTGATGACGACAACATTGGCTTGTCCAATTTCTGCAACATCGGGCACTGCGACTCGTTGCTCTTACGTGGACCAGCGGCAAAGCATCTCACCCCGTGACCGCTGCACTGTAACATTCGAAAACAAGTTCGGGGAACTTCCTTTTTTTTATCTCGTCCTTCCTTCCTTTCTTTTTTGTGTTATTTTTATTTAAAAAAAAAGTTACTTTTTTTTTTTTTTCTTTTTATCAATACCCCTCCCAACTCGACGATTTGTGTATTCTCTCTGTGTCGTTTCTAAACGATTATTTTTCTCTCTTTTTTTTTGTTGCGTTTTTTTTTCTCACCCTTTTATTTTCCCAAATCGTTCATGCGTACGCGTAATACGTGCATCATGTGTGAATGCGCGTGTAATCGATCTTACTTGCTACGTGTCTCTTTCCAATTAAACGCGGATAAAGAGATGTGGACTTATCG
>OU426855.1:7657972-7667972 GCA_911387685.1 Dolichovespula media | reverse complement strand
TCCCTCATCTCGAATCTTGAAAAACGACGATCTAAATTATTTTCCGACAACATAATCGACGCCAAAATGTGTCGAGCGATGTAATAAATTATCGATTATCGATTGTGGACCGCGTATGTATGATCAATTAGAAAATTTTACGTATTAGACGTACACGCGTGTACGCGTACGTACGTTTTTATATACAATATTTCGCGAGTGAAGGTTTTTTTTTTTCTTAATACGATTAATACGATCATTGATCTATAGATCGATCAATTGACGAATGTTAATTGTTAGATATTTATCGATATATTTATTTCGTTTTTAACGCCTCGTAATGAATGAAAAGTAAAGTATAGATATATTGACGATAATTATTATGATATAATACCTGTTAAATATATCTCTCGTTGAGAGGTATGTATGTATGTATGCATGTATTGTACGATCTGGAAACAGCGTTACGTCTTTAATAGAACGACGATTGGTAACCGACTAACTTGGTAAACAAATATCGTCAACGGTCTCTCCTCTATCGATGATAATGTTTGTTCACTTTGATCCTCAAAGGCCAACGTATACAATACTATGTTTTCATCGATATATATATATATATATATGTATGTATGTATGTATGCATATATATATATATATATATGCGTGTGTGTGTGTATATGTATGTAGTTAAGTACGTAATTTTTTTTCTACCGTATGTATATCCTCTATAACTATCCTATATGTACACGTTAAGATTATTTGATCAATAATTAATCATATCGATAGAAGAAAAATCAATTGTCACTTTCATATCGCAATTATTAATAAATTTTTGTCAAGTATCGATTGTACGAGTAATATACGTATGATATAATTATATATATATATATATATCAATGTATCTCATACGCACGATACGAAACGTACATTATTAATATATAATTGCACCATATTACGTTGGACAGATTGAAATCTATGGGAATTTATGAAATAGGAGAGGGGGAGGAGGAATGGGATAGAGCTTATTTAATGTCGTGTGACATTCGTGCGTACGTAATTCGTGAGTTCGTAAAACGGATTAAAAAAGAAAAAGAAAAAGAAAAAGAAAAAGAAAAAAAAAAAAGAAAGAAATAAAGGAAGAAAGAGAAAACAAATAAATAAACAGAAAAGTGCAAAAGAATAAAATTATATATCGAAAGATTATGGTAGTTAAAATTCGTCGATAATATTGCACGAGTATTAAGAGTAATCCGATGAATACACTGGAAAATTTCAAAAAGAAGTCCCACGGTCAGGATTAATGTTCACAAAATGAATTATTGTTTCATTTGGTACGGTACTTTAACTCGGCGTGCTCGTGTGGTCGAGCGAGTTAACGAGTACGTACACCACTCTCACATCCGTGGCCCATGGCGTTTAATCCTAATTCGGGGATTATCAAGTGCGTAATTAACAGGTGCCCGGTTTATGGCTACGTCCCATACGTTCGATCTCGTCCACGTCGTCGTCGTCGTCGTCGATCGATCGATCACCAGGACGTTGATAAATGTATTTAGTCGTACAAACAAGAAGCTCTCACTCTCTCTTCCTGTCCCTCTCTCCCTCTCCCTCTCTCTCTCTCTCTCTCTCTCTCTCTCTCTCTCTCTCTTTGGCTACTCGTCGTTAAACATCCTCGATAACTAGGAATCGAATTTAACGAGAAAATCGATCGGGTGTTTCGGTATGTTTGGGATCGAGTATAGTTAGTTATACGGTACGGGTGGACCTTGAAGTTCTCGAATGATATTAAAAAAAAAAAAAAAAAGAAAAAAGAAAAAAAAAAGAAAGAAAAAGAAAAAATGAGGAAACAATTCTATCGCCGTTGTGTCTTTTCTTTGGTTCGGATTAACTTTAACCATTTCTTTTCTTTTTTTAATTTTTAATTTTTAATTTTTTTTTTTTTAATTCAGATCACAAAAATAAAACGACTTTACTTATAGGCCGATTTTTTCATTTTTCTTTATCATTGTTTTCTTTTTCGAATTACGTTCGACCACGAATGCAGGAAATGGATTTTTCTTTCTTCTTTTTTTTTTTTTAGGCCAATTTTTTATTTCCTTTTGATTTATTGTTCTCTTCGGATTTATAATACTACGTGATTAGGGATACTAGTACGTCCAAAAACTTTATTAATTTTCATTCGTTCTCTCCTGCAATTAAAAAGGAAGAAGAAGAAGGAAAAAAATGAAAAAAATATGAACGAAGAAGGGAGATATTTTAACGACCAAAAAAAGGAAAATATATATATATATATATATATATATATATATATATAATTCGAAGTGGTAGACCTTGGGAATTTGCGTTTCGTTTCAATGTAAAAATATGCTTTCAAGTCATTTCTTATTCGCTCGCGAAAGGGAAATGTTGGAAAAATGCTGACGTGTGTTCTCTCTCTCTCTCTCTCTCTCTCTCTCTCTCTCTAGCTCATGCTCTTTCGAAAATGAATCGACTATGTAAATCGTCTGCAAAGATTTTCCTCTCTCTCTCTCTCTCTCTCTCTCTCTCTCTCTCTCTCTCTCTCTCTCTCTCGTTTTAACTGCTCGTTTCAAGATAAAAGAATAAGAATAAGTATAAAAATGAGAAGAAGACGAAGAAGAAGAAGAAGAAGAGAAGGAGGAAGGACCATTTAAACTCAATGAATAAAATATTCTTTAGTGAGTTACTCAGAGCATACCAACTAAGAAAAGGGATGTCTTCTGAAATAATACATTTCTCGCCATACGATGCTTAACTTCGTTACGTTATAACGGATAATAATAATTAATGTCGTGTAAATCAAAGGAAGGATAAAAAGTAAAAGGACAGAAAGAGAAAGAGAAAGAGAAAGAAAGAGATATACTTATTACATTTACATTATAAAAAGATGGTACTCTCGTCAAAGGGACGATCAAACAAAATTCTCATTAAAATTAATCGAACGATTTACGAAAGAAAAATTTTCATTTAAAGGAACGAAATTCTCGTTTTACTTACAATAAAGGCAGACCAAAACGATCACTATCAAGGAATATCTACTTCAGTCATACATATATACGTACATACATACATACAACATACATACATACATACATACGTACGTACATTACATACACACACACATACATACATACAACATATATATATATATATATATATATATATCCGACAAGGATGTCGTCTCTAATGCCTTTCCATTACTTTTTCTCACGGATAAAAGTCTTTCTTTATTTTCGATTGTCGGTAAGCATATCAAACACGCGGCGTTTCTAAAAAGGGATTTTCACGGTGAATCCAACGTGTCCCCGCAGTCCCGTAAAATACTTTGAAATCATTCGAAACGACGACGAAGGAGGTGGAGGAGGAGGAGGAGGAGGAGGAGGAGGAGGAGGAGGAGGAGGAGGAGGGAGAGGGAGAGAGAACACCTTTCTCCCGTTCCATTTTCCCCATTTTTCCGATGATATGATAGTACTTGACAAATAACCTTTTTCCTTCGAATGCTACGGCCGATTCACGTTTCTAAAGTACTCTCCGTCTCGAGCTAAGGACGATGATCGAATCTAAGAGTAGAGAAAAAGCTAAAATACTCTGGGGGATCTGACGAATGTTGTGACGTCAGTGACGTTACTCAACATCTACGATAGAAAAATTCTAAGACATTTCTCTGTGTGCGTGTGTATACATATATATATATACATATATATCTTTTTTTTTAATTTTTTTTTTTTTTTTTTTTTTTTCATTTCGGAACCATCGAGAACAGAAAATATATTGCATGTAGGTCTACGTTTATGTGTATGTGTGTATATGTATATATATATTTTTTTTACTTTTATCTATTTTTTATAATTTAATAAATTTTATTTTGAAAATAAGTAATATATATATATATATATATATATATGTGTGTGTGTGTTTGTGTATGTTTATGTATATATATATATATATATATATATGTTAATAAAGGATGTCGCGTGTGTTTCACTTTGAATTAATTAGATTTACGATCGAATTGCATTTTATTTATATCATTTTCTTCTTCTTCTTCTCTTTTCTCTTTATTTATTTATTAATTCTTTTTTTCATTTCTCTTTTGTCAGCACACAAAATTCTCTGCCCCCTCCGCCCTCTCCCACCCAGGATTTGTTACGAACGCGAACGTTTTTCCTTATATAAAATTTGTTTCGTTGCATTTTTATCGTTCCCGTTGAATACGCAAATTCTACATTCTACTGCGGATAAATTTATGCATAAATTCGAAATTAAAAAAAAAAAAAAAGATAAAAAACAACAGGAAAAGAAAA
Organism: Dolichovespula media; assembly: GCA_911387685.1. NCBI lineage: Eukaryota > Metazoa > Arthropoda > Insecta > Hymenoptera > Vespidae > Dolichovespula > Dolichovespula media. Next base: position 7,663,671 of record OU426855.1, on the reverse strand, counting down.
AAAGAATCGCAACATCTGGCATTTTTCTTTAACGACACAGATATATATGTATGTATATATATAATATATATATATATTTTTTTCGACATGCGCGTATATATATATATATATATATATATATATATATATATATATATTCGAATTTAAATTACACTTGCAATGTTTGTGTTTGCTCTTTCAGGAAGCATATCGTTTCCCATAAATGTATTTTTTTATGTGCGTAGCATCCCATAATTGAATGATAACGACGAATCTATTAAACAAAAAGAAAAAAAAGAAGTAAAAAGAGAGAGAGAGAGAGAGAGAGAGAGAGAGAGAAAGGAAGGAAGACAAAAAAAAAAAGAAAAGGAAAGAAAAAAGAAATAGATTAATTCTCTGTTAATTAACATTTGCGAAGCAACGGGACGTGAAATTTTAACAAGGCCGTGCGTGGGCCGATGCCAGCTAATGTCTCGTGTCTTGTGCCCCTTAGTGATATTTGTCGTACTTTAATTACATTCTTCTTAGAGAGACTGAGACAGAGACAGAGAGAGAGAAAGAGAGAGAGAGAGAGAGAGAGAGAGAGAGAGAGAGAGAGAGCATTGTACGACTCTTCAAAGAACGAGAAATTCTCAATTCCCGGCTATTATTTCGCGTGGTGCTTGTTATATCTTATTTTTTTTTTTTTTTTAAACAAAAAAGGAAAAAGAAAGAAAAGAAAAAAGGAAGAAGAGAAAAAGAAGAGAGAGAGAAAATAATTTCAGAATAAAACGAACGAACGAATAAATGAATGAATGAATGAATGAATGAATGAATGAATGAATGAATGAATGAATAAATGAATGAAAATCAAACTAAATTATATATAATGTATGTAACATGTGAATAAAATAATGAGTCTAATAAAACAAATAAATAATGTATTTATATATATATATATATATATATATATATATATATATATATATTTTTTTTTTCTTTCTTTCTTTTCACCTTTTACTTTTTCCCCCACTATTTTTTTCTTTCAATCGTTCGAAACGTTATATACAGTTATTCGTTTGAAGGATTATAAAACTTTCTTGGGATTTTTCGCTGAAGGAACGAACATAATTGTATCCTCACGGAGAATAATAAATAAGAGAGAGAGAGAGAGAGAGAGAGAGAGAGAGAGAGAGAGAGAGGGAGAATAGGGGTGTGTTAACGTATAATCGATAGGATGACACAGACGGTAGAGAAATTTGGATGACAAAGCAGCAGCTGACATCTTTCCATCTCTGTTTCCTTTACCATTTCCAACCCCCTCCCCCTCCCCCACCCCCACCCGCACCACCCCACCTTTCCTCTCCTTTCACTTTATCACAATATCCAACTCATCTCTCTTTTCCTTCCTACCCTTCTCTCTCTCTCTCTCTCTCTCTCTCTCTCTCTCTCTCTCTTGCTCTCTCCTATCACGTTATTCCTTACCACGTACCCTTCTATTGTTCGTATCTACCCGTTATACTACGATAATTAGTGCCACGTTCCTAAATCGTGTCTCTTGTATTTCCTACTTCACGGAAAAGGGGGATAATACTGCTTAACGTTTGTAATCGCGAAGAGATATCCTTCTCTCTCTCTCTCTCTCTCTCTCTCTCTCTCTCTCTCTTTCTTTTTCTCTGTCTGTCTGTCTCTCTCTTTCTCTCTGGAATATAAGTTAGTTCGTCTTAATACGCAATAAAACGAATCGTTTATCGGTCCTTTTCTTTTCCTTGTATATTCTCACTTTGGCTCTCTCTCTCTCTCTCTCTCTCTCTCTCTATTTCTCTCTCGTTGTACTGGAAGTAAAATAAAATAATATTAAAAGGAAAAGAAAAGAAAGGATGAAAGAAAGAGAAAGGAAAAAGGATACATTTCAAGGTTCGCATTAGATCGACTCATTCTACTGTGATGCTTCAATACGTGAACACCCTTATATAAGGTTCAACTTAGAAACGGATTATGACGTTGGAGAAAAACGATAGTAACGTAGCAACGTATCATCGGCCTTAACACGGACACCAACATCGGGATTAGTAGTGATAGTAGTAGTAATAGTAGTGGTGGTGGTGGTAGCTGTAGTAGTAGTAGTAGTAGTAGTAGTAGTAGTAGTAGTAGTAGTAGTGTAGTGTAGTAGTAGTTGTAGTAATAGTAGTAGTAGTAGTAGTAGTAGTGTAGTGTAGTAGTAGTAATAGTTGTAGTAGTAGTAGAAGTTGCAAGAGAGAAAAAAAATTTACGAAAGAGAGACAGAGAGAGACAGAAAGAGAGAGAAAGACAAAGAGAGAGAGAGAGAGAGAGAGAGAGAGAGAATGAGAGTTAAGGATGTTGGGAAGACGCCATAACGGGTAAGTTTCAAAGAGAAAGGAAATTCCAGTTTTTTCTCGCAACATATCCTTTCACATAACACACTAACACACTAACACATTAACACACACACACACACACACACACACACACACACGAGAAACACGCAGACATGTAAATATCGCATTTGTCGATTCAAAAAGTTACGAGGAGAGAAAAGCTTTTACAAATCTCCTTTTTGCAAGCGTAACAAACGATTGAGACAAAAGATTCGAGTTTCGGTGGAGGGAAAGAGAGAAAGAAATTAAAAAAAGAGAAAAAAAAAGAAAGAAAAGAAGAATTAAAAATAACGAAAGAAAGGAGGAAATTAAAAAAAGAAAGAAGAAAAAAAGAAAAATTAAAAATAACGAAAGGAGGAAAGAACGGGAGAAGTTAAGAAAAAAAAAAAAAGAAAACGAATATATATATATATATATATATATATATATATATATATATATATGTATAAAATGAAAAAGAAGTTCCGCTTTGTCCCACGAAAAATTCAAGTTTTTAATTACGTCCGACTAACGGTCTAGCTGTACTACTACGTTCTAGGTTCGCCATTACGCAGACTCGTACCACTTACGTTCGTCCGATCGTTCCCCGACTCGTATCACTTAGCTCACGGCCGAACATTAATGGATCTCTACTACTTATTACGACTTTTTTTTTTTCATAATACATATATATATATATATATATATATATATATGCACACACATACATACATACATACACATTTGAAGTATATTACTCGAAGTACATATATAATATATCTTTTTATATATATATTATTTATATATTTATTTTTATAAATATATAAATAAAAAAAATATATATAATAATATAAAAATATTTTTATATTATTATATATATATTTTTATATATATATTATTATTATTATCATTATTATTATTATTCATGTCGTTGCATGGATTTTTTTCAATAAAAAAGAAAAGTAAGAAGAAAAAGAACGAGTAACTGTAAGAAACAAATCTTGGGTGAAACGTTGAATATCGTAATATCCATAAGTGCCATACTATCTTGGTAAATTAATAATAACTTCGAATAATACTTTACTCTTTCGCTCGCTCAGTCAGCCTGACTCCTGGACCCTTTCGCAACCCTCTATCCATTATCCCTCCCACCACCACCATTACCACCACTACTACCATCATCAAAGAATTATATTCTCTCGGCATTGTTCTCTTATCCCTTTATTCGAGATCTTAGACGATATATACATACATACATACACACACACATATATATATATATATATATATATATATTTTCTCTGTTTGCCCTCGTCCGTCTCTTTCTATCTGTTCCCCTCCTCATCGTCTAGCTTCCTAGACTTTTCGTTTTACTCGAAAACACATAAGATCGAAAGGGAAAGGGAAACGAAAGGAAAGGAACGGAAATAACAAACCCTTTTCATTTGTGACAGGGATTAATAATATCTAGCTCGGTTGGCAACGAGTCGGGTTTGTCTCTCCCCTCTCCCTTCCTCTCCCCCTCCCTCCTATCACTATCTCTCTCTCTCTCTCTCTCTCTCTCTCTCTCTCCTTCTCTTTCTAACGAAACAGGAAGAAGGCAGAAGAATGGAAGAGAAGAAAAAAGAAAAAAGAAGAAGAAAAGAAAAAAAAAGAAAATAAAACGATCTTTTATCTTTGAGTTTCGTCGAGAGGAAGAAAATGTCACGATGGGGATGTATATGGGGTGGATAATGAAAACCACCCTGACGACGACAACGACGATGACAGCTAAAACGTTTTTATAGTATGCGCCTTTTAACAATCTTTTATTTTTCTTTTCTTTTCTTTTCTTTTCTTTTCTTTTCTTTTCTTTTTTTGGACGTTCGAAGGGCCGACGATTCGATCGAGTCTCAAGGTATATAATAATAATAATAATAATAATAATAATAATAATAATAATAAAATTAGATTGATCGGATTAAGTAATGTAATATATGTAATATAATGTAATATAAAAAATACCATGTTGCTTAATTCAAAAAAAAAAAAAAAAAGAAAAAAGTAATAGAAAATGGAGAAAAAAGGAACAAGAAGACACTACCAATAACAACAACAACAACAACAACAACAACAACAACAACAACAACAACAACAACAACAACAACAACAATAACAACAACGACGACGACGACGACGACGACGACGACGAAACAAAACGATAATAATGATAAACAACAAGAAACGTAAAAAGAAAAAGAGAAGAAGTCGGGGATTAAAATAATAGACAACACAGCCGGGTAAAAGAGTGGTTGGGAATAATAAAAATGATCGAAGTACATATTTGTCGTAGGCATTGGCAAATCGAACATTTGACAGCTGACAGTCCCGTTTGACTACGTTCGATATAACTTAGAGGGCTTTAAGTTGACATTAAGTTGACGTTCAAGGGCTTTCCGTATTACACCCGTGACTCCTTTCAATCTCACCCTTATCTCTCTCTCTCTCTCTCTCTCTCTCTCTCTCTCTATCTATCTATCTATCTATCTATCTATATCTCTCTCTCTCTCTCTTTGTATTATTCCTTAACGAATAATAGAGACGACGATCGTACGCGTTGTAATAATGTAATGACTATGAGAGATAATGACGACGTAATAGCGGCGTTTAAAATAAAAGTAAAACTATAGTCGAGAACAATGTCTTAGTACAACAATTTCCTGAGATTACGAGAGAAATAAAAAGTTGGGGGAGGGGGAGCGGGCGGGTAAAAGAATGATGGAGAGTGAAAATAAGATGGGTAGAGCGAGAGAGCGAGAGAGCGAGATAGATAGATAGATAGATAGATAGATAGATAAATACGACAAAGGAAAATGACGACATTGGACATTTCTCCACGTAAAGAAATCATTTATCGATATATTTCAAATGTGGTTGTTAAAACAAACCCACGTTGAAACGAATAATTTTTGAAAATATACGTCGATCGAAACATCTCATATATTTTATTTAATTAATATCTTGTATTTGTATACATATATATATATATATTTTTTTTTTTTTTTAAATATATGTGTCAATTAATTTCTTAGTGAGGCAGTACTTAAGGTTACACGAGATTCATCAAACTGCATTAATCTTGAGAGATTAATGTCCAGATAACTTGAATGATTTTGCATAAAAGAATTCGTATGATACGGGATGAGAAACCCCTTTAAAAACCCATGTATAACTTGATCGAACGTAATACGACGACTACACCAGTCGATATATATATATATTTCTTCTCGGTAGCGTGCGAAAACGAGAAAGCTAGCTAGTGACGGGCCTGCGTTCCACCCACCCCCCACCCACCCCCACCTCAACCACCAACCCTCCCCCCCG
>OU426855.1:7635472-7652972 GCA_911387685.1 Dolichovespula media | reverse complement strand
ACCTCGATCGAATTTCACGTATAACACGCGCGACCCATTTGGATGAATTAATTGATCGAGTTAGGAGGATAATCGATCGTACGATTCGATTGTTTTCGTAAATAGGAATTGGGAGGGGACAGGGAACGGGAGGAGGGGGAGGGGGAGGGGGAGGGGGGGAGGAAATGACGTTATCCACGTCGAACGTAATTGTCGTACGAGTCCGTTTAATGAGATAACGATTAATACTTTTTTTTTTCCAGTTTCCTTGTCTCGTTCTTTCTCACTTTCTTTTTTCCCTTCTTATTTATTTCTCCTTGATTTTTCGTTTATTTCGCTTGTTCACCACCACCCACTCCTCCCCTCCGCCCCCGCCCCCGCCCCCGCCCACGCCCTTCATCAACGAACGATCGAGGTAACGGTTTAAGCCGATAAATATGTTTACGAGCTTCGTCGTATCGTGTCGACAAAAAAAAAAAAAAAAAAAGAAAAAAGGGACTACACGATGGAATATATCGATATCGGTGTATTTTTTTTGTTTTGCCTTTCTATCGTTCCGTAGGAACACATTTTGAAAATATTACGTTCGGAATTTATGATATTCAAAAAAAAAAAAAAAAAAAAAAAAAAAAAGAAAAAAAAAAGAGGAATGAAAAAAAAAAAAAAAAAACGAAGGGTTGGATCGTGCTCAACAAAAAAAAAAAAGAATCTTTTTCTATACTCCAATCGTGGACTACTTTCTGGAAATATTTTTTAATGGCGAGAGAGAATTAAAAAACAGTGTGTGTGAGAGAGAGAGAGTCGTCCTTTTTCTCCCTTTTTTCTCTATATTTTTTTTTTTTTTTTTTTTGTTCACTCTTCCCTCATCCACGTATACTTTTTACACCGAGTATTACTTAAGGCTAAAAAAGGAAGAGAAGGAAGAAAAAAGAAAGGACAATAAAACGGGGGGGAACCGCGGGAGATCGAATTGGTATGGGAAAAGCAAGCGTTTGATCAAATTTCGGATAACCAATCGTTAGAAAATTTATCAAGTAGACAATAATCGATCGATCGTACGATCTATCGATCGATCGATCGATCGATCGTTTCTGTAAATAGATAAGGTAATGACGTTAATTCGTTCACGTAATTGTCGAACGACGGAGTCGATATAATGATAAATACTTTTTCCTCTCTCTCTCCTCTCTCTCTCTCTTTCTCTCTCTCTCTCTCTCTCTCTCTCACACACTCTCTCTTTCTTGTTTCTCCTTTTTTCTTTCGCATTCCTATCTTATCAACGAACGATCGAATTATAACGGGCCAATTGTTATCTGCGAAAGGTGTAAAAGAAGGAAAACAGAAAAAAGAGAAAAGAGAAAAAAAAAAGAAAAAAAGAAAAAATACGACGCGGTATTAAATTTTTCGATTCGACGCCACGATACATCGTAACGCGGTAAAAGTATTTGTATTGAAATTTTATTTCGAATATTTTAAGGTACGTAAAATTTGGAACGATATTCTGCGAGGGAATAATAATAATAATAATCATAATAATAATAATAATAATAATAATAATAATAATAATAATAAAAACAAAAAAGAAGAAGGGAAAACATAAACGATCTTCTCTATATTTTATTATCGTCTATCCTTTGGTAATATATTTTAACGAAGAGTCAAAATAAGACAATAAGAGAGAGAGAGTGTGTGTGTGTGTGTGTGTGTGTGTGTGTGTGTGTGTGTGTTAGAGAGAAAAAGAGAGAGAGAGAGAGAGAGAGAGAGAGAGAGAGAGAGAGAGAGAGAGAGAGAGATATAAAACGTTTTATTCGTTTCCTTACCGAAGAAAAGTTTTCTATATTTTATTATTATCTTTACTGGAAATATATTTTAAAAGACAGAAACAGAGAGAGAGAGAGAGAGAGAGAGAGAGAGAGAGAGAGAGAGAGAGAGAGAGAGAGAGAGAGAGAGAGAGAGATAGAGAGATAGAGATAGAAAACGTTCTTTTCGTTTTCTCATTGAAGAAAAGGAAATTGTCGATTTCCAAATATCTTGGAATCCAAAGGGGAATACCAGTTCTGTTCGCGAGAAATGCAGCCTCTCGAGGATATTACTCCTCTTGAGGATGAAAATGCAACGGAGTGGTAGTAGTAGTAGTAGCAGCAGCAGCAGCAGCAGCAGTAGTAGTAGTAGTAGTAGAGTAGAGTAGAGTAGAGTAGTAGCAACAGGATCAGCAGTAGTAGTAGTAGTAGTAGTAAATAGTAGTGGTGGTGATAGTGATAGTGATAGTGGTAGTGATAGTGGTAAAGCTTGGATTGTAATTCGAGCGAGAGAGTAGTGAGAATCGTATTACCAATATCCTACACCACAAACGTCATCAACCAAGGATAAGGAATTTCTCTCTCTCTCTCTCTCTAACTCTTTTCTTTTCCTTCTTTTTCTTTCCTTTTTATCCTTCCTTCCTTCCTTCCTTCCTTCCTTCGTTTTCCTCTTCTCCCTTTTTTCATCTTTATCTTTTTCTTTTATATATATATATATATATATATATATATATATATATATATATATATATATATATATTTACAGGGTGTCTCAGTTAAAGGAGGCCGCAATATATATATATAAATATATATATAAATATAAATATATTTATATATATATATATATATATATAAATATGTATATATATATATAAATATGTATATATAAATTCATTAAAAAGATGACCCAAAGAAAAAAAAATACTCTCTCTCTCTCTCTCTCTCTCTCTCTCTCTCTCTTCTTTTTCTTCCATCAAATCTCTATATATTTCTAATAAAATACCTCCTTTCAAACCATTCGTCGAAGTGTGCCGTAAAGGTTCGTCGCGCGTCATGAAAGAAGAGAAACAAAAAAAAAAAGATAAAGACAAAGAAAACATTTAGGCGGCCATCTCCTTCAGCCGAGACACCCTATATAATGTTCGATAAACGACAATTTCGTTACGCGATCGATTATTAACGATCGATAATCGATCGATCGATTATTAACGAGCGACGATATTAGAGAACGGAAAATAAAATAAACACACTCGTTCGAAACTTAACGATTCTATATCGATAAGGATAATTCATTTCTTTATTATATCGTAAACCTCGATGGTACGAAAATGAAACGATCGTTGTGGCTCGTTCGCGATCGAAAATTTTTCCTTCTTTTATTTAACATCCCCCACGCATCGATTTCGAGCTCGAATATGCGATTATACCAAATCCCTCGATACCGCGCGCTATCGCCGCGTCCTCCTTTTTTCTTCTTCTTCTTTTTTTTTTTTTTTTGGCTTTTGCTTTTAATCCGTCCTTCTTTCTTTCTTTCTTTCTTTTCTTTTTCTTTTTTCTTTTTTCTTTTTTCTTTTCTTTTGCCGACGGTACACCGTAGCGAATATGCGATAAATAAAATAGAATCTTTGTATTTTCGCGTTTAACCGTAGCGCGTATCAAATATTTCATGAACGACTAGAGAACCGAGAGGAGTGGGAGGGGGGGGGAGGGGCGAGCAGGGGGAGGACAAAAAAAAATGGACTCTTTTACGTTTAATAATTTTTTTTTCAATCGATCGATCGATCGAGAAAGAGTGAGAGAGAGAGAGAGAGAGAGAGAGAGAGAATTAAATAGTAGAAGAAAATTCAAAAAAAAAAAAAAAACAGAAAAAGGGAGGGAAAAAAAATGAAAAACGACCAGTCGAAATCTGGAATATAGCGGAATATCGTTGGAAAGCTACGCGTTCAATTATTCGTCGCTAACGTTTCTCGAATGACTATATTTTTTCGATGTATCGCGATCGTTACCCGAGTCGATTATCACATATCGTACGCTTAACGAATAAGAAATAACGTTAGAAACGAAAAGCAGACAAAACGTTATTCATTTATATTAATTTACTTATTAATTCATATTTATTTATCGTTTATATTAATTATAAGATTCGTTATCTCGTTGATTCTTTTATTCCTTTTCTCTTCCATTTGTTATTTCTCTTACGTTTTATTTTCTATTCTTTATATATATATATATATATCTTTATATAATAATAATAATAATAATAATAATAATAATAATAATAATAACCACATGTATAATATATTTACGTAAATTAATCTCTGTTTGATTAAAATGTATTTAGCGTTTACTTTTATTTTTTTTTATATATATATATACATATATATATTTTTTTTTTCGGGTTATTATCGGACAGTTGAGATTTGACGACGGGTCGTTTTTTGCAATGAATCTTAGCTTCTTTATTCATTTAACTTGAATTACAGCGGGGTTGATGTGGGTGGGTGGATCGCTGGGGTGGGTGGTGATGAGGGATGAAGGATGAGGGATGAGGGATGAGGGATGAGGGATGAGGGGGATTTGCTTCCTCATTCGATTGGAAAGATCCACGAGAAAGAGAGATCTCGTTGAATAATTCAAGATGAGCTACCGGAATGATCGTGAAACTTTACACTATCGTCGAGTAGATGAAATGAGATGAAATGAGCGGACCAAAGATGAGATGAGATGAGATGAGATGAGATGAGATGAGATGAGGGGTAAGATGGAGAGGAAGAAGAAGAAGAAGAGGGAGAAGAACAAAAAAGAAGAAAAAAAAAAGAGAAGGTATCGCGGTATCGACGAGATTATTATACTCTCGTTTTATTTCTCTCTCTTTTTTTTCTCTCTTTCCCCTTCCCTTCAGGTTCGAATTACTCCTCAATGAAACGCGATAGGAGAACGACGTTAACAATTATAATGATAGAAAAAAAGAAAAAGAAAAAAAAAAAGAAGTTCGAAAGCACATTTAACGATATACCTAATCGATTAGTATATACAGTTAGATTTCGAATATGACAAATATCTGCGTGCGTGCGTGTGCGTGTGCGTGTGTGTATGTGCGTGTGTCAGATCTTGCAGTCCCAAGGAATGACTGACTTATTATTATAAGATGGGTCAAGATAGATCGTAGGTATTACAAATGAATATTTAAAGGGGATCATGAAAGATTTATGAAGATTGGATCGACTTGTAATCGAAGCTTTATAGTCGACCATCTATAACAAATTGTAAACACGAGATGTTGCAATTGTTTATTTACAACGTTCTGTTTTTTATTATTATTATTATTATTATTATTATTTATTCACTTATCTTCCGATCCGAACAATGAACCATAAGACCCATCGAATACTTTATCATAATCGATAAATTATCGATTATTTCATAATTTATATCGTATTACGTTTTCTTTTCAATATTGTATTATTCTATTAAAAAAAAAAAATATATATATATATATATGTATATGTATATAATTATATAAATATATAATATAAAAGGAGAGAGACGTTTCTAGATTGGGACGGTCGAATTGTTTTATTTACGTTTTCATTTACTCTCCTGTCTTACGAATCAAATAAAAGGGACGCATAAGTAGTAACTACTCGGTCTTCTTTAGCAAAAGTCACCCTCCTCTTTTATTTTCCTATTACCTTCCATTATTCCTGTTCTATCCTATTCCATTCTATTCCATTCCATTCTGCTATTTTATATATATATATATATATATATATATATATATATATATATTTTTCTATTTAACCTTCCTGTTTTAACTTTTTTCTTTCTTTCTTTTTTTTTTTTTAACGTCTTATATCATACGAGAAAAGTATAAAAGGGATCGAGCAAATAACGTCGTACGTTTAGTAGAACGTAGAGAATGTTTCCTAAATGTGTGCTCACTGGGAACGAGATCTTTGTATAAATAAAGACAGTATAAATATATATATATATATATATATATATATATATATATATATATATATATATATATAGAGAGATAGACAGATAGAAGAAGATAAAGAGAGAAAGAGAGAGAAAGAGAGAGAGAGAAGAAATTTATTTGCATTTCCCTCACGTGGGACATAGAAGTCGACGTCCTTTCGTTCCACGAACAATAGATCGTATTTTTACGAGTCGGACATGTTTTAGCCAACGAACATTTATTTAGCGTCGAATACGTACGTACATACGTACAATATATACATACTAACGTTTGTACACACACACAACCACATATACTTGTATGTATATATATATATATATATATATATATATATATATATATATATATATACATATTTATTTACACAGTGGAACGCGAGTTAAGAATCGAACGGAATCATCGATTTTACGTCAGCTTTTAAGTGCGTCTTCCCTTTTATCGTACACACATAGAGAGTTAGATACAATTGGGGAGGGTGGGGTGGATCGGATCGGGGGTAGAAGGGCCAAGGAGAGACAAAGAGAGATAGATACATATAGAGAGAGTATTGGTGGGAGGGAGGGGAGGAATTTATTTATAGAAATTCTATCGTTGCTTTTCTCTCTGTCACAGACTTTATATATATATATGTATATATATATATATATATATATATATATATATATATATATATATATATATACGTACGTACGTATGTATTTATGTATGTATGTATGTATGTATGTATGTATGTATGTATGTATGTATGCATGTATGTATGTATATAAATAAATGGTTTTCCTAAAACTATTAATGGACTTATCGTATACATACGAACGTATATAAAAATAAGATTTAAATTGATTTAAAGATTGATTCGTATTATTCGCGATTATTTTATCTTATATATCATGGAATAAAAAATAAAATAAAATAAAATAAAAAACGTGTATATATATATATATATATAAGTAATATAAAAGATGTTTATATACTACAGACTGTTTATTTATGTCTTCATTTATTATTCGTCTTCCGGTCGAATAAAAGATATAAGGTTTAATAACTTGGAGTTCTTTAATAAAAGTCACTTCTTAAGATTATTATTAATATATATTGTTGATACTTTACGTGTGTACACACGTATATATATTTATTTGTTATCCATATTCGTTTTAAAAATAAAAATAATCGACCGATCCGATTACACATTTCTCTTTAATCAAATGGACAACAAGATTAATTGAATTAGTTTCGAAGGAGATTGCCCGATGGAAAAACCTTCGGCGAAAGTTAATCGATTTATCTTTTCCCCAAAGGTACGTCGTCCACGTTTAAATTTAATACGTCGAGATATCGTTTATTTATCTTTTCTCCAATAGATCCGCGACATCGGTATACGTTGCACTTCCCCTTACGTCCCCCCTTACGTCCCTCTTCACCTTATTCCACCTCTCTCACTGCTTCTACAATATATATTCTACGAATTCATTTCAAATCCCACGAATTCTTCGGAATCCATTGAGATTATGTCGGATCTCATTGTTCTTTTTTCACGTACGAGTACGCGAAGACATTATTTTTCAAAAATTTATTTCTCTCTCTCTCTCTCTCTCTCTCTCTCTCTCTCCTTATCTTTATCTTTATCTCTCTTTGTATCTCTCACGATGGTACGAATCATGTGGCTGATAAAATTGGAAAGGACGAGAATGAAAGAAAAAAGGAAAAAAGGAAAAAAAAATTTAATTGCATCATACAGGTGCGGCGAGAGAGGGGTAGGGGTTATGGCTAGACTGGCTGGGACGGGAGTGGGTGGGTGGTGTGAGGTGGGAAGGGAAGGGAAGGGAAGGGAAGAGAAGAGAAGAGGACCGATTGAACGAGCTCGTTCAAAACGACGTTCGCGATATAAATATATTATTTTAGAAAAAATATTTTTTTTTACACACACACACACACACACACATATATATATACATATACGTATAAAATGAATAGACGTGAAATATATTAATATCATAGAAAATATATTAAAAGATATTTTTCATATTAAAAAAAAAAAAAATATATATATATATATATGTACATATATGCATAAATCATTTCAATTTTGAGAAATGAATTTTCGAAATGACATACGTAGGATTGATTAAAATTAAGCTCTCCTAGGATCGTGTGTTAATTCTCTTTTCCTTTTTCTCTTTCTTTCTTTCTTTTTTTTTTTTTTTTTTACACGATCCAAACATAAAGGAATCTCTTATTGCACGTAAAGTCTCGAAAGAGGATAAACGATTTTTAAATGTCACACCCAAGTAATATTACATTCGGTCCCATTAACCCTATAACGAAATGCTTCGAAGGGAGCTGGAGAATAATATATGTTAAATGGGGGTGAACAATGAAAGAAAAAGAGAGGAAGAAAGTAAGAAAGAAAGAAAGAAAGAAAGAAAGAAAGAAAGGATAAAGAGAATAGAAAGAGAAAGGAAGAAAGGAGGAAAAGATAAAAAGAAAAATTAAGAGGGAAAGAAATTAAAAGAAAAGGAGAGAAAAGAAAAGAAAAGAAAAGGAAGGAAAAGGAAAGAAAAGAGAAAAAAAGAGAGTCGAACAGGAGGTTGGTTAGTCGTATGTCGCCCTTTTTTTAAACCGATCTTGAAAACTCCTCCGACTAACGTACTACCTACGCGTACTATTTTTCAAACAACTTCAGATTTGTCCTTGTCCATCCAAGGATCTAAGAAAGGTATCTAAGTAAGACGGGACTTGGGTCCACAACGTTTTATCGTTCTAACAAGAGATCTCTCTCTCTCTCTCTCTCTCTCTCTTTACCTCTTCTTTTTCGTACCACGAGATGACCATAAATCTGGTTAGAAAAAAAAAAAAAAAAAAGAGAAAAAAAAACAAAAAGAAGAGAGAGAGGAAGAAGAGGTAGAAGATCAAAAAGAAAAAAAAAAAAAAAAAAGATTCGAATAAGAAGAAAATAAAAAGAGGAAGAGGAAGAGGGACAAGAAGGTAAAGAATTTAAAAAAGAAGAAGAAGGAGAGGACAAAGTAGAGATATAAAACGTATAAGACATGGTTAACAAGATTCCTTGGTAAGACAACGACGAAGTAGTCAAAGACGACAAAGTCGAAGACTACTACGAAGACGACGAGGAGAAGGAGGAGGAGGAGTTGAGGAGGTGAGGAGGTGAGGAGGTGAGGAGGTGAGGACCAAGAAAAATTTCAAATCCTAATCAAGGAGTAAGCGTGTAAGTACGGCCATTGAATGAAACTTCGAAGGTTTCGGTCGTACGTACACGGTTCGTTTTAATCAAACGAAATACGACTACTGCTTTTTCCTACCTCCCCTATCCCCACTCCCTCTCCCGTACCCCCACCACCCCTAAGCGAATTAAATTTCTCCGAGGAAAGATCGTCGTACCTTCTTCAATTCTATTTATACTTCACCTTCGACGACCTCTTCTCCATTTTGTTTTATCCTTTTTTTTTTTTTTTCATCCCCTTCCTCTTCTCTTCGGCGTTTTTTGATTTTTGATTTTTGTCGTCACTTCTCTCTCTCTCTCTCTCTCTCTCTCCCTCGACAGCCCATCCCCCACCAGCCCATTAATCGAACGTCGAATTAAATTCGCGAGGCTTTGTTTTTAATTAAATTCGAACGATTAAAAAGTTATATCAGGTAGCCGATTATAAGCGTTCGTTTTTTCTTTTCTTTTTCTTTTTTCATTTTTTTTTCTTCTTCTTCTTCTTTTTGCGGACGAAGGAACGAACATATATTAACCACCAACGATTTTATTTATTTGATTTATTCCATTTCCTTTTCCTTTTCCTTGGCTTTTACAGTACGGTCGCTCGCACGAAGCGCTTGCCTTTATTCCGAGCATTATCGATAACGGTAACAACCTTTGCGATTGTATACCATCGATTCTTAAACCTTTACTCCTTCGATTTTTCTCATGTTCTCCATTTTTCTTTAACGTTTTATCCTCACAGTTCTATTTCAAATTCTCTTCCTAGTCGTCCATGTCGTATTCGTCCTCGACGTCGTCGTCACCAAATCGAATATCGATTTTCCATAAGGCTTGTTGCGCTCAACGACCAACCAACCAACGAACCAACGAACCTACCACCAACCACCCCCTCACCCTACTCCACCCTACTACGGCTCACCTAACACACCAACCCACACACTACTCGATGCAACCCCTATATATATATATATATATATATATATATATATATATATATATATATATTATATTTCTGTATCGTTCAGTCGATGTCTATCCGCATATAATAAATTTCTCGAAAATCCACCTATCGTCCGATCTATCCGTCAAAATCCATAAAGATCCCTTCAGCGGAAAGCCCGTGCCCTTTCCACCGGTTTCAACTTCCATGTTTTCGGGTCAATCGTGGGAATATTTTTCTTCTTTATCGGGGAGACGCAGGAGATGATGATGGGATGGGATGGGGTGGGTGGGTAGGTGGGTGGGTTTGGGGAAGGACCGAAGGTACAGTCGTTATCTACAATTTTCTCATTGCTTTTTTTCTTGCCGCTTCGATAACTCCATTTTTCTCTTTTCTTCCTTCCCTTCTTTCTTTCTTTCTTTCTTTTTCTTTTTATTTTTTTCTTTTTTGGTCGACTTAACATACAGACAGATATATATATATATATATATATATATATATATATATATATTTGTATTGTTACATTGTGTATCATATAGCGAGATATATATATATATGTGTGTGTGCGTGCGTTTTTTTACGTTCTTCGAACGCGTTTTTCAAAAAAAAAAAAAAAAAAAAAAAAAAAGAAAAAAAAAGAATACTTAATAGAGTTTTTGTAGAATTTTTTGATAAAGTAGAAAAGCTTTATGTCGTCGAAGAGAGTTACTCGCTTTATGCTCGAATCGATATGAAGAAAAATTTGATAAGCCATCGGGTTTCGAAAAAAAAAAAGAAAAGAAAAAAAAAAGAAAGAAAAAGAAATGGGGGTAGTAATCGGTGTGTATCGATTATGTTGTCGGAATACACGCGAGAAACAAAGCTTAGCCCGATCGAAAGGATATTTTATTTATGATAAAGACCGGCATTCGAGATTTGCACTTTTATATGTGTGTGTATTTATATATATATATATATATATATATATATATATATATATATATATATTTTATATATTTATATATATTATATATATTATTATTATTTATATTATTATATATATTATATATATATATATATATATTTTCTTGTTTTATGGAGATTGAAGAGGATAATGGTTGTCGAGATAAAGAGAGACGAGGTCGGTGAATTCGACTTCTTATTCTGAAGAATTTTTTCGAATGAACAGAAGAAGAAGGACAAAAAAGAAGAAGAGGAACGCGTATTATCAAAGATAATATACAGTATTTGTAATAAAAATCGATCGGTTCAATGACCATTGATCATAACGAAAGAAAAAAAAGGGACAAATAAAAAAAAAAAAAAAAAAAGGAAATAAAAACAATATATCATTTGTCCGAGTAGTAAGGATATGTCATGAAAAGTGATCACGTGATTTATAACGTGGAACGACCCTAACGAGGTAAAAAAGGAAAAAAAAAAAAAAAAACAAGAAGAAAAGGAAGAAGGAGAAAAACAAATAAATAAAAAATTTTTAAGGTTTAAGAGAGGCGTATAATTTATGAGTTTCTTTTTACGACGAGATATTCAAGGTCAAAGGTCGAATCCTTTCCTCTCAGCCTCCCTAACATACACACTCATTTGTATTCCTTCCTTCCTTCCTTTTATCCTTCCTACCCCGTCAGCCCTTCAACCCTTACGATATTCACGATAAGGACCACGTAAACTTTTCATCATCGATATTTCGCGACGCGCTCTAATGAACGAAGTTTCCTACATGACGCGTTCGTTTCGAGTACTTAAAGGTCTTCGACGCGAGAGTAGGTATTTCAAAGGGAGGAAGGGCGAAGAGAGATGAAAGAGAAGAATGAAAAATAAAAATAAAAATAAAAATAAAAATAAAAAAGAAAAAAAAAAGTAGGAAAATAAAAAACGACTGTTATGTCGATAGATCAATGACAGAGGGATGTAAACTTATGTCGTGGGGGTGGGGGATGATTCAGCTACTGACTATAATTTGTCTCTCTCTCTCTCTCTCTCTCTCTCTCTCTCTCTCACTTTATCTCGTTCTCATAGTTAAGATTAAATCGCACTTAAAGAAGACTTAAAGTAAAAAGATCGAACGAAAGATAATCGCAATATTTGTCGATCTGCAGGATTTTGCCTTTAAAAAAAAAAAGAAAAAATAAAAAAATAAAAAAATAAAAAAATAAAAAAAAGAACTAAGGGACACAAACCATCCTATCATTTTGTCGAAATGATTAATAATCAATTGAATAGAATTATTGAATGAAACCATTCAAATTTATACTATAATTAAATTTGTATATTTTCGATAAATACTTTCTGTGATCTTCTCTTGATATGAAAAAGAGAAAGAGACAGAGACAGAGAGAGAGAGAGAGAGAGAGAGAGAGAGAGAGAGAGAGAGAGAAATAGATAGATAGACGGATAGATGGATAGACAGATAGATAGATAGAAATAGAGAGGCTTATACATATTTTATCATCGTTTCGACTTCCCAACTCGATTCGATTTTTCTATGTAATTCTTCGGAAAATAGCCAATGTCTCTTCTCGTTCGTACGCCGATAGATATCCACGATATATATATATATATATATATATATATATATATATATATATATATATATATATATATATGACAGTGAATTTTTTCTTATTCATTATTTTTCCTTATTTATTATTTTTTCTTATTTATTTATTTATTTATTTATTTATTTATATATATATGATATATATATATTTATATATTTATATATATATATATATATATATATATATATATATATATATATATGACAGTGAATTTTTCTTATTTAGTTATTTATTTATTTTCCTTATTTTTTTTATTTTTCTTATTTTTCCCGTCTGTCTCATCGAAGATAATTTTATCGTCTTTGCATAAGTGGGACCAACAACCCATCTGGGACTTAAAAAGACACAAATGAAAATACGAACGATCGAACGAATTTGACCCGTTAAGGGTCCGAAGAAATATTTATCGATTATCAGGAAAAAAAAATGACGGTGATATGAGAAAAGGTTTGGGACGGGGCTATGGGTTTGGAAGGGTTGGAAGAGTATCGTTGTGATAAAATAAATGAAATTCTTCGATCTATTTATCCTTAACATTCTCCGCGTGGGCTTTAGAACGGCGCGCTGATAAAAAATAAAAATTGGAAAAAATAAAATAATGACGATAATAATAATCATAATAATAATAATAATAATAAAAAGGAGGAAAGAGAGAGAGAGAGAGAGAGAGAGAGAGAGAGAATATCGGCCATTCCTCTACACCTCCCTCCCACCCTCCTCTCTCCCTTCCACGCCTCCCTCCTACTATCGAACGTAGTAGTACATAGGAAAACGTAAATCTCCGTAAAAGTTCGAGGAGATATAACGTTTCTAGTAAACTTTATAGCCTTCTTAAAATTTCTACTACGTTGGAAGATCAAACGAGCCCTGAGAGAATAACTATCCACCTTCTCTTCTCGATTTTCAACCCTCCCGAAGGTTGCTATCCTTTTTTAATGAGAAAGAGGAAGCAGAAGGAGATGAGGATGAGGATGAGGAAGAGGATGAAGATGAAAACGAAGACGAAGATGAAGATGGAAAGAGAGAGAGAGAGAGAGAGAGAGAGAGAGAGAGACAGAGAGAGGGAAGAAGTGAGAAAAAAAATAAAATGATAAAAAAAAAAATGACGGAAGAAGCGGGGAGGGATGGTTGAAGAGCAATATTTAATATGACGAAGTCGTATCGAATAGAAAGAAAATGGCTGAGTAATATTTGCTTGAGCAGGAAAGTGTCACTTCGGAGCGAATTGAACGAGCGCGTATCAAAGAGGCGTCTAGAAATAATATATATATATATATATATATATATATATATATATATATATATATATATATAAAAAGAAAATTAAAAAACCAATTTTTATATTTTTAAACGTGACACGACCGATGCACTCTCGTCGGATCCTCCGGTCGACGAATTTACCTTTCATTTGTATCTTTTTTTTCTTTTTTTTTTTTTAATGATTTCGATCATTAATTACTCTAATTTTATAACTCAACAATTTGTAGTAATATATATATATATTTAGTATATGTGTGTATATTTTTTCTTTAATTTCTTCAATTTATTTTAATTTTATTTTAATTTCATTCGACGATTAGTTAATTTGCAAGAGAAGAGAGGAAAAAGAAAAAAAAAAAGGAAAGAGAAAAGAAATGGAAAAAAAAAAGTAGGAGAAGAAAAAAGTAAAAAGATCTGAAAATTTTATACACATGTATACAACATGTATATTATACACAAATATATATAATATAATATTTTTATTTTCATTTATAATTAATATTTAATATTTATATATATATATATATATATAATAAGTATTAATATTTAATATTTATATATACAATAACTATTAATGTTTAATATTTATATATATAATAAATATTAATGTTTAATATTTATATATATAATAAATATTAATATATAATATTTATATATATATAATAAATATTAATGTTTAATATTTATATATATAATACATTTTAATATTTAATATTTATATATATAATAAATATTAATATTTAATATTTATATATATATATATATATATATATAATGATAATAATAAAAATTAAAATAATCGTATAATAGGTAATTCAATCATTCGGGATGTAGGAGATCTGACCAACATTAATACGATTTGTGCTTTGAAAAACGTAGCAGTGGGAGGTAACTTTATAGTATATAAAGAATATGACGGATACGAGGCGAGATACTTCAGGAGCTTCTTGCAATTTATCCTTCTTTATGCCTTTTCGCGAAAAAGATATATAAAGAGGTAGACAAAGACGAAAAGAGAAAAAGAAAAATACGGACGAAAACTGAAAGAGAAAGAGAGAAAGATGATAAAGTCTCTACGAATGTCTTTCAAGGAGAAAGAGAGAGAGAGAGAGAGAGAGAGAGAGAGAGAGAGAGAGAGAGAGAGAAAAGGATAGAGAATGCAAGAAAGAAAGAAAGAAAGACGCAAAAAATTTACAGAACGAAAGAGAGAGAGAGAGAGAGAGAGAGAGAGAGAGAGAGAGAAAGGGGTTAATATCACGTATATCCTCGAATGTGAGTCCAAAAGGGTGGCGGGAGGTTGGAAGAAGAAAAAAAAAAAAGAGAGAGAGAGAAAAAAAAGACATTTTATGATAGCCATTCGTATCCCTTTTTCCCCCGTGAAAACCTGACGAGAGAAACTTTTCCTAGATTTTATATATTTCCTAATACATAACATTGATATATATATATATTTGTGTATGTGTGTGCGTGTGTATGAAGGTATACAGGGTGGTTGAATAGTTTTCAAACGTTCTTAATAATCGATTGATTCGCACCTTTTCAAGAAATCTTTTTTTTTGTCAGATTAATTTATTTTCCTTTCTTTTCCTTTTTCCGTCTTCTTTTTTTGTTTCTTTTCTCACCAAAGTTTCTTTGATTTTACGATCTGGAAAAATAGAGAGGGAGAGAGAGGGGGAGAGAGAGAGAGAGAGAGAGAGAGAGAGAGAAAAGAAAAAAATAATAAAAATAAATAAATAAAACGGTCTAAAATCAAAATCATTCTCAAAGAATTAACAAAAGCTTCCTAGATTCGTTGTTAATCTTTCAAAAAGAAAAAAGAAAATAAATATATATATATATATATATATATATATATATACTTAATCTAAACTCAAAATCAATCCTATTCTATTTCGAGACTCTTCAGAATAATTTTTATCCGTTTCGTTCGCGTCAGTTTGAAAAAAGTAAATTTTTGAAGGAGATGATGAATAAGAATAAAAACAAGAAGAAGAAGAAGAAGAAGAATAAAAACAAATATTAGGTGTAAAAGTTTCGAGAAATATGAAATTGATTTTTATAGAAAATCATCTGGCAAGTTTTGCGTCCGTCTAAATACTTTTCATACACCCTATATACATACACATCGATATATATATATATATATATCTCAGTGATATTTAAAGTACATTAGTCACGTGCGAATAAAAATCGAAGAAAGAAAAACGATAAATATATCCTTACACACGACAAAAGTTGAACTAATTGAATGGGGATCGAGCGTTGAGCTTATTAATCGAATACGAATAATAGAATTTTTTTTTTTTTTTCTTTAACAAATAAGAAAGAGAGAATGAAAGAATGAAAGAATGAGAGAATGAGAGAGAGAGAGAGAGAGAGAGAGATTTATCATTTTTTTTTTCTTTTTTTTTCTTATAAAGAAGAACGAATTAATGATCGAATATGATAAAGGACATTTATTACGATAAGATATAATAACTATGCTTCGTTAAAACCAACGACGCTTTATCATTTTCCCTTTGATATTCAGCCCTACAAACTAACCCTCTTCCTTCTCTGTTGTCCTACTCCTTTTGCTTAGCCCTTTCGAACAAGAGCAGTTCATTTTGTATCAAATTACGAACGGATTCGTTACAAATCCCATGACGCAACAACGGACTGAAGAGCAAAAGAGAATGGAAACTGCTATATAATTCCTTATAGAGATAGGAAAAGGAAAAGAGAGAGAGAGAGAGAGAGAAAAGAGGAGGGGGAGGTGGAAGAAAGGAAAGGAAAGGAGAGAAGGAGGAAATATAAAGAGAAAGAAAAAGAGTAATAATAAGAGAGGACAACTTTTCTTTTTCCTTTTTTTTTTCCTTTTTTTAATATCTTTCTTAATATCTCGACGCTTTCGGTTAAAAAAAAAATTTTCTCTGTGAAATTGTAATAATAGAAAATATGGAAACGGAAATGATAGTTGTCACCGTGTCTGTTACCCCATCGTTATTGTTCTGTCGAATTTACGGAGAATCTTTTATTATATGTGTGTGTGTGTGTGTGTGTGTGTGTGTATTAGTATTAAACGTATAGATTACATTGTATTGGATGTTTTATTATATATATTTAATCGGACGTAGGAATTTTTATATTATCTGTAATACTCGTTTTGTTTATTCGGATATTCGGATATAAAAGAAAAAAAAAAAAAAACAAAAATAGAAACTTTTCGATACCAAAAAAGAAAAAAATAAAGAAAGGAAATATTACGTTATATAGTATTACACGTTGAATATGGTAAGACGTCGGACTTCGTTCTCAAATAAAATATACATACCTTTCGTCCTTATTTATTTAAATATCAAATATTCCAACATTTTCAATAAATAAAACTGGTGTTGTTTATTCAAATATAAACTATTACGAGTACCGGCATCGAATATTTAATCATGTATAGGTCCAATCCAATATATTTGGACCTTTCATTCGATATTTTTATTCTAAAAATATCTTCATCCTAACTAGATAATCCTACCGCGTTGATTAATAATATATATATATATATATATATATATATATATAAAAAGATACAAAAATAAAAGAAAATAGGAGAAAATAAAGAGAAAGAGAGAGAGAGAGAGAGAGAGAGAGAGAAATATATATTCATATACATACACAATATGTAAATAAAATAATATATAATATAATACATAAGTGCACACGCACAACAGATAAGAATTACGGAGATTTGATTTCCTTTATAGAAAATGAAGAAAGAGG
>OU426855.1:7625472-7627972 GCA_911387685.1 Dolichovespula media | reverse complement strand
AAAAAAAGAAAATGTATGTATGTATATTTATATATATATATATATTTTTTTTATCGTCGATCGAACAATGCTTCCTACTCGTTGAAAACAATTTGAAATATTTTTGTGCAATTTTGAACAGAAAGAGAAGGAACAATAAACTACAAAAAAAAAAAAGAATTAATAATAATCGCGCTGCAAAAAGAATCCTATCGAGACGATTTAAACAAAACGCTTTTATATATATATATATATATATATATATATTCTCGTCAAAGTAAATAAACAAATTAGAAAGGAACTTGAAGAGAGAGAAAGAGAGAGAGAGAGAAAATAAAAGATAATAATCACCGCAAAAATTCCTATCGGGACGACTGAATGAAATGGTTTTGCGTTAACATTGAACAAAAAAAAAAGAAAGGAAGAAAAAAAGAAAGAAAAAAAGAGAAGAAAAGAAAAAAGAAAAAATAAAATAAAATAAAATAAATAAAAAAGAAAATATCGTACTGCAAATTTTATCGGGACTTATAAAACCTCATATATATATATATATATATATATATATATATATATATATATAATATATACACACACACACATATCATACATACATACATACATACATACATACATACAGCGTACATACATACATACATACATACATACATACATACATACATACATACATACATACATACATACATACATACATACATACATAGACACATATAACATACGTGCTCTAGAAGCATCAGCGAGGAAAGCGAATTAGGTTGTGACAATGAAAAAGAGAACGTAAAAGTACAAGAGAAAGACACGCGCGCGCGCGCGCTCGCGCTCGCGCGTGGGGTAGGTACACACAACTAGAGATTATATTCGTACACGCATAATAAAGTAGAGAAGGAACGTCAAAGCGTAAAAAATATCTACGAGGTGTGATGGTAGAAGGAGAAAAATGCGAGTGAGCCTCGGTATATATATATATATATATATATATATATTCTCGTCGTTGTTCCTTCTACAAAACGACGAGGGTTCGCGTTTTAAAAATGGTGAAAGCCGCTTTTCCTCCGCCTCCTCACCCCTATACACCCTCTCCCCGCCACCCGTACCATTCCCTCTTCTTCGTACTCTTCATCCTTTTTTTCACCTTCTTTATCTCTCTCTCTCTCTCTCTCTCTCTCTCTCTCTCTCTCTCTCTCTCATTCATAATGACACGAGAATATAGTTCGCGTAATGTAGCTAAGCGCGAAAGGAAAAAAGGATGGATAAAAATATAAGAGAGATCTATGAATAAAGCTAAACATTTCATCTCTTTCTCTTTCTCTCTTTCTCTCTCTGTCCTAAAAAAAAAAAAAATTATTCTTTCCTCTCCTTCGTTCGATCGATCTTTATTATTCTTCACGCATCGATATCATCCATAAAAAAAAAAAAGATAAACAAACAAAAAAAAAAAAAGAAATTAAATTTGTCTCTGAACGATTATTTTTCATAGTACTCTCCATCTCTTTCTTTCCTTCTTCGTCTTCTTCTTCTTTTTTTTTTTTACCCTTCCTTCCCTTTTCCTTTCCTTTTTTACGTTAGCAAATCAAACGTGTCTCTTTCTGATGTCTTCAAGGATATTCGGTTGGCAACTAAGTGATCGCAAATTTTGTCGATAGATTCTTATTTCAAATCCGCAATCGCTTAATTGCCAACCCAATAGATAGAAAAAAAAATAGAGAGAGAGAGAGAGAGAGAGAGAGAGAGAGAGAAAATAGAAGAAAAATTTCCAACGCGCGAATCTTTCTCTATGTCTTTAATGAAGTAAAAAAAAAAAAAAAAAAAAAAAAAAAAAAAAAATAGAAAAAGAAGGGGAAGAGGAAGAGGAAGAAGAAAAACAATAAACGGATAAAAAAGATAAACAAGTACGCGAAAGAAAAAAACAAAAAAATAATAAAAAGAAGAGGGATCATCTCTTTTTTCATCCGAATAATTGATCTCGATCTTTTTTTTTTTCTTTTCTTTTTTTTTTTCTTTTCCCTTCTAAATGAGTTCGACGGCACACGTAGAAATTATTCACGTACTTTGGCCGCATTAACGAGGACATATAAATACGCAAATACTTACTTCACTACACTTTACTTTAACTTCGCTTTACTTTACTTACTTTACTTTACTTTACTTTACTTACTAACTTGTCTCGCGTTTCTCGCACTTTAAAAGAGAGAAAAATTATGTAGCTGCTCGGACGTTAGGTGAGGAGAGAATAAAAAAAGATTTCGTACGTGCTTAATTGGAGTATCTTTCAGGTGAGATTACGTTAACAAAGGTCTGTTTCTTATCCTCTCTCTCTCTCTCTCTCTCTCTCTCTCTCTGTCTCTCTCTCTCTCTCTCTGTCTCTCTCTTTCCTTCTCATTGAAAAGCGTTCATTCACTTTTTTTCTTTCTTTCTTTCTTTCTTTTTTCCTCTCTTCACTCTTCCATTCTTTTTCTCTTTCCGTTCATTGCAGTAATTAAAATATACCATTAGAATGATAATT
>OU426855.1:7600472-7620472 GCA_911387685.1 Dolichovespula media | reverse complement strand
TGAAAAAAATTACGAGATCAGGTTGTCTTTTAAATAAAAAATAAAAAAAAAATATATATATATATATATATATATATATATACACATATATACATACATATTTACACGCATATACGCAAAAATTGTTATCATCGTTGTCGTTATTGTCGAAATTGTAAGATTATGAGACTAGATCGTGTGTTCTTTTTTGTTACAATAAAATATATATATATATAGGTATAGATATATTTTATATATAATATAATATAATATATATATATTTTTATATTTTAATAAAATATATATATTTATATCTTATAAAATATATGTATTTATATTTTATATATATATAATATTATATATATATATATATATATATATATTTTGGCTTAATATTTTTGCCAAAACCTATAGAATAAATGAAAATAAGGTATACGGAGGAGTAGTGAGAGTTAACGTGACAGAAGGAACGAGAGTAAACGCTTTGGATGTTCTCTGAAATCTATCTTGCTATAGGAAAGCTGTGTCTGTTGTATGATACATAGAATTTGGTTATCGCGAATGTTACACAGTTCTGCTCTGACAACCGCATAATTTATGATCCCTCTCCCCCTCTCTCCCTCTCCTTCTTTCTCACTCTATCTCCTTCTCTCTCTCTCTCTCTCTCTCTGTCTATGTCTCCGTCTCTTTCTCCCTGTAGGTCTTCTCTCGTCTCTCTTCCTCTTTTCATCCTCGCGAAAGAGGAAATACGGGAAATAAATAAAAACGAACGAATATGGCCGCTGGTTCGACCTCGCAGAAACTCTTCTTGCTTTCTTTATTTTTTTTTAACTACATACAGTTACAACCTGCACACGTAAACGTAAACGAGATATGAAAAGATAATTTCGTTATTCGACTAGAAAGATAGAGAGAAAGATAGAGATGCAGAGAGAGAGAGAGAGAGAGAGAGAAACGCATTTATCAGGCTCACTTCCACATGTTATAAATCTTTTAGTTTCTCGTCTCGTTAAAAAAAAAAAAAAAAAAAATAATAATAATAATAATAAAACAATAGATAAACAAAAAAAAAGAAGAAAAAAAAAAGAAAATAAAATCTTTGCGACAACGTGTGCGGTTCCGTTGAAATTATTTAATATAAAATTTATCATGTATTATATATATAAATATATATATATATATATATATATATATATATATATATATATATATATCGTAGACGTGTATTTCAATTGTACGAGACTTCGATTTGTTTATTTATTTATTTATTTATTTATTCATTCATTCTTTTTTAAACGGATCGTTGAGAAACGATCGCATGAGCGACCACCACCACATTCAGCTCAGCGTAATATCTCTTCGTTGAACGTTACTCTCACTTATTCCTTTTCTTTTTTTCTTTTTCATCATTTCTTTCTCTTTAATATACAAACGACAATGCGAGTTAATATGGTAGTACGTACGTCCGTAGAAATCAAAATCAAAGATAAAAGAAAGAAAGAATGGAAAAAAAAGAAAAGAAAAAAGAAAAGAGAGAAATTTTTAATTATTAACATCTTTTCAATCTTTTTATTTCAATATTTTTTTATTTTTCATTTAATACAAAATTTTTTACTGATCACTTCCATATATATATATATATATATATATATATATATATATATATATATATATTTTGTTTGTTTGTTTGTTTATAATGGAAATATACGTCGCGTTATTTTCGTTTGAGACTGAATGAAACGAGTTACGTGGGACGGGGGAGGAAAAATAATAAACGAAGGGTCGATTTTTGTTTTCGACGGATCATTTGAAATGAGAGAGAGAGAGAGAGAGAGAGAGGACAAAAAGAAAAATTATTAAACTCGTTGCCTTCGTGGACTCGCAATAACGTTAGCAGTGTCCCGTCCAACTCAAAAGTTACGAATATAATAATACGCGTTTGTCCCGAGAAAACGATAAAACATTTTAATCGCAGTATCGACGCATTTATCGAATCTGTGCGATCATTGGTTGTATTTTACCGATGGAATTATATGCGCGTTTAAATGCATCAACGACGTCTCTCTCTCTCTCTCTCTCTCTCTCTCTCAATGACGGCATTAGAATATTCCCCGTTTTATTTTGTTTCCGCCCCTACCCCACCCCACCCCTCGCGCCAAAGCAATATACAGGTTGGTAACAGCCAAGAGATATCGCGTTTCAAAGTTTACGATCGCGAAAACGTGTATACTACTACTACTACTACTACTACTACTACTACTACTACTACCATCTACTACCACTACTATTACTATTACTAGTACTACTATTACTACTATTATTACTACTACTACTACTGTGATACGATAAAAACGTAATGTGCGTCACGAATATCGTCTCGGGCCATCTAAGAACGCTGGTTATACTGCAAACGTACAACTCTAATCTCTCGAAACTTTTATCTCTCGTTTACCTTTTTTTTTTTAAGAAAAAAAAAAAAAAAAAAAAAAGAAAAAAAAGAAAAAGAAAAAAATATGAAAAAAACGAAAAAATACGACTCCACTTTCGTTTTCCCTTTTATTTTATTTTCTTGTTTTTCTTTTCTTTTCTTTTCTTTCTTTATTTATTTTGTTTTTTTCTTCTTCTTCTTACGCCTTGACTGCTCCGGGGAGGATCATATTTCTCTGCGATTACAAGAAAGAAGAAACAGAAGGAAAGAAAGAAAGAAAGAAAGAAATAAAGAAGAAATAAGAAATGGGAGGGTGGAGGAAAATAGGAAAAAGGAAAAAAATGCTGGTAACATTGTCGGCTATTACCAATCGAGATTTTTCTTTGTTATTGCTTTTTGTTTCTTTTTTTTTGTTACTTTTTGTTATTTTCTAATTGAATTTCTATCCTCTCCATCTCCCTTTACCACCCCCTAGAACCATCATCGCCACTACCACCCCCACCATCACCCACCACCATCATCATCATCATCATCGTCAATATCGTCATCATCGTCATCATTATCATCATCATCATCATCATCATCATCATCATCATCATCATCATCATCATCATCATCATCACGCAAAACGTACGAAGAACCAACCGCGGGATTATTTTTATACAAAAGAAAAAAAAAAAAAAGAAAAAATAAATATATATATATAAAAAAATAAAATACCAAATAAAAAAATAAAACGATTCGTCTTTATTCCTACTCGTTCGGCGAATGGAAAAAATTGAAAGCGAAACGAACAAAACAAAAAACAAACAACAAAAACAAAAACAAAAAAAGAGAGAAATTCATGTAAATGCTTCCGAATTGCATCGATTGAAATTCAAATGTACGCAAAAAGACGTTGATGAAAAAAAACAAAAAAAAACAAAAAAAAAAAAAAAAGAAAAAGAATCGAAAACAGTGCGAATTAATGGAACAAATATTTATCGGTCGTGTTTTAAGCGAGCGTTATCGGGAGAGAGAGAGAGAGAGAGAGAGAGAGAGAGAGAGAGAGAGTGCTTGTTCGAGATACGAGGTTCGAAAAGTTCTGAAAGATTTCGCTTACTTTCTTTTTTCATTTTTTTTTGGAAGGGTGACGGTTTGTTTTTTTATCTTCCCTTTGTTTTGTGTTTTTTTTTCAACCAACCCACCCCCTTCCACCTCCCAGCCCCTCCCTCCGAAAGTTCCCATTACAGTGTTGGCGAAGTTGGGATAACGAAAAGTCACGATGATGTTGAGATCGTTACTCTCTCTCTCTCCCTCTCCCTCTCTCTCTCTCTCTCTCTCTCTCTCTCTCTCTCTCTCTCTCGAGTGGTCTTTCATGTTCTCGTAATGTACTTCTTGCACCTGTCACTTATTATTAGGCTTAACTTTCGAAATCCTATCTAATCCCTCGATAGATCTAATGTTTTCCCTTTAACTATACATTTATATATATATATATATATATATATATATATATATATATATCTATATAAATGTACATATAAATAGCTATATAAAAATAACATAACTGGAATATCATAAATATATATATATATATATATATATATATATATATATATATATACACATATTTTTTTTATATAAATAATATATACACATATACATATATATGTATAAAAAAAAAATCTACAAACGAAATAAAATAAAAAAAAAAAAAAATTTACGCGTTTAGAAACGTTAGACCAAATTGTTATTCATCAGATGGGAATATGGGAATATCACGTAGCTACTTACGTCTCGAATGTATAAATATATATACATATATCTATATATATATATATATATATATATATATATATATATATATATATATATATATTTCTATTTCCCTAGAATCGATCTCTAGGGTACGACAAATTTGACGATTTGGTATTATTTTTGTATACCACGTGAGATTACTATATTACCTATCTATAACCATCTATATCTACATACGTGATCGCCCATACATTCATCCATTCATTCATCCGTACATACACGCACACACACATCCATTCATACATACGTACGATATCTATCTACGTTCATATATACATATATACATACATACATACATACATACATACATACATACATACGCGATGTGAATACCCACCGCGTGAGGCGTGCCAAGAATTTTGCTTTTTCGAAAAGTAGGTCGTAAATACGCGCGAGAATCGAGAATAAAATTCTTCACGTACGTACATACATACATACTTATATTACATATATCGAATCGAATCGTATCGAATCGAATCGAATCGAATCGCATTACATTACATTACGTTACATTAAATACGTACGTACGTACATTGATAGATGCTTTCCTTCAACTACGTAAATAAAAGATGTGGAAAACCATGCGATAAATAGCGAACCCTCCTACCACCCACCTCCCACCTCCCACCTCCCTCACAAACCCGACTCCTCCCTCTTGATACACTATTATATCTACGTAATGAATGTTTTGTGTCATAAAAATTTTACATCGAACGGTCGAAGCATTATTTACACGGAAAAGTGAAAGAATCCTCTCTACCATCGTCCCTCTATCTTTTTGGTTACATCCCCCCCCTCTCTCTCTCCCCCCAGTCCCCCACACTCCTCACTCCCACTCCACACCCGTCTAATTTAAAAAAGTTTCTAAGCAATTTTAAAATAATCGATTTCACTCTCTCCTTCGAGACATTACTTTTAAATCTCTGATCGGTCACGTACAGGATTTTCATTACCCCGACCGTGTCGTCGTTTTACAATCGATTACGAAGAAAATTATTAATCTACGAAGTGTCTCGGAGAAAAAAAAAGTATGAATAAATAAATAAATAAATAAATAAATAAATAAATAAATAAATAAATAAATAAATCAATCAATTAATCAATAAATAAATAAAAGAAAGAAAAGAAGGGAAAGAAGAATTTATTTTTAAATTTCTTAAAAATTTTTCTACATATATATATATATATATATTTACATATATGTATATGAGTAAAATGAGGAAAAAAATTTAATGTATTTATGTATTTTAATTTAATTCTTTGTTTCTTATTTTTTTTTTTTTTTGTTTATCACCGTCGTTGTCTTTGTCGTTCAACTTCTTTTTCGTCTTATCGTTATTTATTTAAATAAATAATGAAAATAATAAATTAATTTATTCGTTTAGTTGCTTACCGTAGTGGAAGCACTGGAACTTCGGCATTGTTTGACGGGTGGGCTACCTTGGCTCGTAATAACGTCCGAATTAAATTGACGATTAGTACCACTACCACTCCCACTCCCACCACTACCACCACCCCCACTACCACCACCGGTCGTCGTTGGATTTTGTACGGATGGATTGGATTCGACGTCGAGATAACAGTGGCTCTCCAAATGGCTCTGAGCCCTTCTTTCCTCGAGAACAATCTTACGGGCTGCACGGAATATCCGGTAGTAAACCTGCGAGAAGGAGAGAGAAAGAGAAAGAGAGAGAGAGAAAGAGTTAGATAATATCAATAATGAGATTATTATTATTATTATTCGATGATATATATATATATATATATATATATATATATATATATATATTTATCATCGATTATTATCTAACTAATACGTAAACAATATCTATACACTTATACGTAACATCGACACACATGCGTGTATGTATATATATATATATATATATATTTTTTTTTTTAATGATATTTCGGAAACGAAACATCGAATCGTAAAATCTATCGTTTTATCTCAGTAATTTATAGTTATTATTATTTTTTTATATATATATATATATATCATCGAATATTATCTAACTAAAACGTAAACAATATCTATACACTTATACATAACATCGACACACATGCGTGTATGTATATATATATATATATATATATATATATTTTTTTTTTTTTAATGATATTTCGGAAACGAAACATCGAATCGTAAAATCTATCGTTTTATCCCAGTAATTTATAGTTATTATTTTTTGCTCTCTCTTTTTTTTTTTTCTTTTTTAAATACATCGAAAACGTGCGCCATATTTAAAACAACATTCGCCACCGGCAAACCTTTCGATTTCGTCGATTTTATTACGAAATTATTTTTTAGATTAGTCTTTTTCTCTCTTCTTTTTTTTTTTTTAATGGAATTCAAATTACTTTGTAATAAATAAATATATAAATAAATAAATAAATAAATAAAAAAGTTGAAATATCGCACGAAAAGTGTGACCGTTGTTGAGAAACATTATGAGAAATTAATTATTATTAAATAAATAAATGAATGAATAAATAAGTGTGTGTGTGTGTGTGTGTGTGTAACGATTAATTGCGAAATCGTTTCGCCGTATTTCACGATAATTAATTACGATGATGGCACGTAAAAAAATAAATGGTAAAAAGGAAAGAAAAGAAAAGAAAAGAAAAAAAAAAAATAATGTACTACGGTCATTCGATATCGTTGCCATTGATATATATAAATAAAAATTCTTTATGGTTCGGTGCACGGTATGCGTTTAAAAATTCACGTATAAACATGCACTCCGTAGTTTCGGTTTCCTGCGCATAGCTCGGGGAAAATTTATCGTTCTCTCTCTCTCTCTCTCTCGCACGATTAATAGATAAACGGTTAATAATTAAACAACGTGGAAGCTTTCGTGTGTTGTGCAGGATAAAGTGTCTGCTATTAGTATTAATAATAATGAAACAAACTATATTCCCCAGTATGCTTCCTATGAGAGCAATATTGCTATGTTTGAATTAATGTATGATGCGTATGTGTACGCCATCATACACGTACACTGTAATATGATGGTTAATGAGGGCAAATCGGATGAAGATCGAGATTAATTTGTTGGTAATCGAATTTTCGGCTGTTAGCAAAAAGAGAAAAAGAAAAAAAGAAAAAAAATAAATAAAAGAGTAAAAATAGAGAAATTATAAAAAGAAATGGAAAAGAAATAAAGAACAGGATTACGATGTCGGACGAAGATCTGGGTGGGGAGGGGGAGGGGGAGGGGTTGACGACGAGGTACGAGGATAATCATCTCCGAACGTAATTTCGACTGATTAAAAGTAATATAGAAATACAAAAAAAAAAAAAATAAATAAATAAATAAATAAATGAAATAAAAAAATTACGACGCCAAACGAAGAAGAAGAAGAATCGAACGTGGATCGAGATTAATTTGCTGGGAATCGAATTTTCGGCCGTTAGGGAGAAAAATGGAGAAATAAATATAAAAGAGAGAGAGAGAGAGAGAGAGAGAGGGAAAAAGAAAGAACAAAATGGTGACGTCAAACGATGCGGGAGTTTAACGACGAAAAGATCGAGAATAATTTTTCTGGGAACGTAATTTCGAGCGATTAAAGATGATAGAGAAATAAAAAAAAAAAGAAAATAAAATAAAAGAATTACGATGTCAAACGTTGGACGAACCGGAGACGATGATCGAGAATAATTCTTTTTCTTTTTTACCGAACCAAATTTGCAGCCATTAGATAATATGGAATATTTCGAAAGATAAAAGAAAAACAAATAAACAAATAAATAAAGACATTGTAACGTTTTGTAATGTTCACGTTTTACGTGAACGACGAATCGGACGATGGTTTTGGAAATAATTTTTCTCGCTCTTATTACAAAATAAATATTTCGTGCGATCGAAGGAATGGAAATAAAAAAAAAAAAAAAAAAAAAAAAAAAAAAAAAAAAAAAAAAAAAAAAAAAAAACAAGAAAGGAAAGAAGGAGGAAGGATTAAAAAGAAAAGAAGAGAAAAAAGGAATAAAGAACAAAATAAAAGGGAAAAAGAAAATAATAAAATTAAGCCAAGTCCGTTAACGATCGTTCGCCGTCGCCGTAACAGTCTCGGCACTTCGTAGATTCGATATTTCACAAATGGGACGAGAGCAAACTCGTGCGCCTAGCAAACATTATCTTTTTAAAGTGGATGAACGTAACGACGTTACACGTAGGAGAGTCGTTAATTACAACAACGGGCGTGTGTTTTTCGTGTCTCTGCGTGCCGTGTCCTTTTATATCTTTTTTTATTTCCTCTCTTTTTTCTTTTTTTTTTTATTTTGTTGTCGTTTCTTTTATCCTTTCTTTTCCCTTTTCCATTACATTTTTTGTTCGTTCGTTGATTTCTTTCTTTCTTCCTTCCCTTCCTCTCTTCTCCACGTTCATTTCCCTTTTATTTCGAAAAGGGTAGGACCAAAGAGAGGAGAGCGTGTTACATCTTCAATCCCTCTCGTAACACGCGAGAATGAACCGGGACTCATTGTAATCTATCCTTTGAAGCGATAATTACCGACGAAAATATTTCATTTAAAAAAAAGAAAAAAGAGAGAGAGAGAGAGAGAGAGAGAGAGAGAGAAATTAAATAAATAAATTTCCGGAATAAAAGGAAACAAAAAAAAAGGAAGTGGAACAAAGTTCGTCACCGAAAGACAAACTTTTCGCGACGTGATACACATTATTTTTTATAATTCTTTCTGCAATTTTATAAAATTAATATATATAAATATATATATACATACATATATATATATGAACACATGCATATTATCTCGTTGGCTTTGTAATGTTGTTAAAGAGAATAATATTAAAAAAAAAAAAAAAAAAAAAAAAAAAAAAAAAAAGAAAAAAAAAATTTCGGTTTAAAGCTTAATCGATATCGCATCGAATTGAAATTTATTAACGGCCATTATCCATTCCGATGGATGTATTTATTTTTAATTCTCTTTCTCTCTCTTTTATTTTTCTTTCTTCTTTTTCTTTATACGTCAATAATTTTTTTCCCTTCATTTTATTACGTAAATGAATGAAGTAAGAATACGTATCATCGGAAAGATCGACGTTGTGATTCGGTATCGTTTCATCGAGTAACGCCATTTTTAAAGTACTTTGATTTATCGTCGATTGAAAGTAAAACAAAATAAAATAATAAAATAAAATAAAATAAAATAAAATAAAATAAATAAATCGACAACAACACCCGAACGATTAGCGATTAAATGGAGGAATAAATAATTATTAATGCGATTAAAAAAAAAAAAAAGAAAGAAAAAAATAAGATTTGATATCTCTATAAACTCGTTCGGTATAAATTTCGAACTATTATTATTCATGACGAGAGTTGAGTGCAAATATTAGTTTCGAAGATTTCGTACAAATATTTTCAAAGCCGCCAATGAAAAATCGAGTTTACCAATGGTACGTGTATTTATCTCTCAACAGATGATTCTAACCGATCTAGTTTCTTTGTTTTCTAGGATCAAAGAATATACATTATGTATATATATATATATATATATATAAACGCAGGACAAAAAGAAAAACAATAACCAACGAATCGAAACGAAGCCGAAACCGAAACCGAAAGGATACGAAAATGAAAAAAAAAAAAAAAAATAAAGGAAAAATAAACAAACAAATGAGTAAACACACTCGTTTCGACAAACAAACAAACACGAAATATCGCACGAATGAAACGAGTTAAAACACGTCAACTCTTAACGAGATACGACATATATATATATATATATATACACACATACAGATATACATATATATATATATATATCCTAGGATTTCTAAAGAGTTTCTCTTCTTCTACAAAAAGAAAAGAAAAGAATGAAAAAAAAAAAAAAAAAAAAAAAAAAAACCAGAAAAGAGAAGACCATCCCCTCAAAAAAAAAAAAGAATCAGAAAAAAAAGTGAAAAAAAAAAAAATAAAAATAAAATTGACGAACGTTCGCATTAGACATATGTATTTATTTTCCGAGAAGAAGAAGAAGAAGAAGAAGAAGAAGAAGAAGAAGAAGAAGAAGAAGAAGAAGAAGAAAGAAAAAAACAAAAAAGATAAATAAAAAAGAAAGAGAGAGAGAGAGAGAGAGAGAGAGAAAGAGAGACATCGTTGGTGCGCGCGAACGCATTCTCTCAACCACCAACGATCGGAAATGATCGACGTGAAATATTTGAACACGCTGTAAATAATAACGGATGCCTCCGTTCGATATCCTGGTGGCCACTCGAATTCAACTCGGCTAACACGTTATTAACGGCAAAACAATGGCAGCTGTGATGTGGTCGCCTGGGCTATGTAATCCGATAGACACGCGTCGATGTTTATTTTAATTCCTATTATATTTACCATATGGCGTTATTTCCTAAACAATTAGAGAGTTATGTGTGCGCGCGCGCGCTTGCGTTTATGCGTGTGCTTTCATTGTTTAAACAATTAACAATTCAAAGAGATAGATCTGTGAATCTGTTGAGTTGTATAGAAAAAAAAAATATTTATATATATATAAAAAAAATATTTATATATATATATATATACATACATATGCATGTTATATTATACAGTATATAGATATACATAAAAAGAGAAAAAAGTGTTCGACAATTATACTCGCTGCGATTGCGATTCAGATTCGTGGATTCGTTTAAATCGATTGTTAAATGTGTGTGCGTGTGTATTCTCTCTCTCTCTCTCTCTCTCTCTCTCTCTCTCTCTCTCTCCCCCTCTCTGTCTCTTTTCATCTTTACTCAAGAATAATAAATCAAGAACGAATAA
This sequence comes from Dolichovespula media, assembly GCA_911387685.1. NCBI lineage: Eukaryota > Metazoa > Arthropoda > Insecta > Hymenoptera > Vespidae > Dolichovespula > Dolichovespula media. Next base: position 7,609,482 of record OU426855.1, on the reverse strand, counting down.
TGGGCTACGTTTAAAAGCTTACGTAAAGGGAATAATTATTTCAAATTAATAAATTAAATTTGCAAAAGAGAGAGAGAGAGAGAGAGAGAGAGAGAGAGAGAGAGAGAGAGAGAAATAGAGAGATAAAGAGATAGAGAGATAGATTGACATATCCTAATATGATCTCGTTTCATCATTTCCTTCTATATATATTTCTCAATGAATATTACATCAAATTTAAACGTTTCCGCATACGATTAAAATCTAATCAACCATGAATATCTCGTATATAATGTTCTATTACGAATTTAAAAGAAAATTAAAAGAATAAAAAAGAATACACACACACACACACACAAATATACGTAATAAGAAAGAAAAGCTCGTATTTAACGTGATAAAAATCTTTCTTTTATCTCGACGTACACACATACACACACGCGCGCGTGAACACACACACACACATGCCAAAACACATGCACATTCACACCAATGTGAATATTTATAACCGTAAATTAAAGAGCGAATGAGAGAACGATTAATTGAATACTTGTGACCGACGTAACCACGATAGATTAACAAACAAACAAACAAACAAAAAAAAAAAGAAGAAGAACGGAAAGAAAAGGAAAGAAGGAGAGAGAAAAAAGTAAAAGGAGAGAAAGAAAGAGAAAGAAAAGCGAGATAAATTTCAATCAAGTCAGATATGAACACGCACGTTCTTCCCCCTCGTGGCGCATTGATAATAGTAACGACGACAACAACGACAGCAACAATAACAATAATAATAATAAAATAATAATAATTATTATTATAATAATAGTGGTGGTGGGTGGCAGTAGCGATAATAATATGCAGGACGAAAGGGTGTCGGATCGAACAGACAGGTACACTGAATAATGCATATCTCGTACGCGCTTATGTACGAAGTCCTTTCAAGTGAGAAAATCGATTTCCTAGTTATATTGCTATGCATGAGAGCGAGCGCGCGAGAGCGCTTCTGCGCTTGTGCGTTTGTGCGCATATACAACATACATACATACATACATACGTGTATATATATATATATATATATATATAAACACGCATATGAGCGCTCGTGCGTACACATTGGTACATAGGTAATTACATGTGTCAAAAAGAGAGAGAAAGAGAGACAGAGAGAGAGAGAGAGAGAGAGAGAGAGAGAGAAAGAGAGAGAGAAAGACAGATAGATGATAGGAGACGGATGATGAGTTTTGCCTATGTGGTCGATCGAACTTTGACATTTAATTACACGTGCACGTATGCACCCTCTCTCTCTCTCTCTCTCTCTCTCTCTCTCTCTCTCGTAAGCTCTGCTCTCTTGCATACGACACTTACGAGCATACATATGCACACGCGCGCGTGCACATGTAAATATAAATACATACATACATACATATAAACATACATATATATATATATATATATATATATATATATATATATATAAATATATATATCATATTGATATTGATATATATATATATATATATATGTATAAATATATATATATATATACGAACGAAGGTAAGCAAAAAAGAAAGAAAAGTTTAACGAAGGGAGATAACAAAGCGAATAAGAAAAGAAATAATATAATATTTTATTCTCACCATTATCATTACGATAAGTGGTATGTAGAAGCTGACGAGGGTCGCGTAGATCTGGTAAAAGAAGTTCTGACAGACGGTGCAGTGTGACGGTCCGGTTTTCGAAATTGTATGAGCATTTTCGATGAACAACAATGGCGTCAGGCTAACGCAAGCTGCGACGAGCCAAACGAGGGTAACGTAGATTATCATCCGTTTTGGTGTCCTTTTAACGCCATATTGGAGCGGCTTCGTGATCGCCCAGTACCTTTGATCGCGATTTTATCGAGAGGAAGAGAAGAAATGGAAGGAAGGAAGGAAGGAAGGAAGGAAGAAAGAGATAGGAAGAGATAGGGAGGGAGAGAGAAAGGAAGAAAACAAAGTGAAAAGTTAGTTGAGAAAATATGTTAGAGGTTAACGTCTCTCTGTTTTCTCTCTTACTCTATCTCTCTTTTACAATCTCTCTCTCTCTCTCTCTCTCTCTCTCTCTGTCTCTATATCTCTCTTTCTTTTACTATCTTACTCCATCTATCTCCATCCTTGTCTCTCTTTTTCTCTCTTCATTAAATATTGTTTACCTTCACGGTGATAATAAACTAGTGAACGTAGAAACTAACGCGAACGAGATAATAGAAATGATATGAATTTATTAAGGGGGTATGAGAGAGATAGAGAGAGAGAGAGAGAGAGAGAGAGAGAGAGAGAGAGAGAGAGAGAAAGTATTTATGAAAATTGAGAGAAACGTAGTTGATACAAACGTACGTATTTATCGTATTAACATATTGCGATTATGATATTCGTTACTTTTATATTTCGATTATCGAAAAAAGTCAATCGATTTTATCGGCCACGTAACCAAACGTACCAATCGAATTTCTCTTCAAGAAATCACTGCGCGATAATACGCGTTTTCTTTTCTTGTACGTCGTTGTTTAAAACGATTTAAAAAGAAGTAATGGAATTAATACAAATGCATCGCGCACTCGTACATACATATATATATATATATATATATATATATATGTACTGAGGGTGGTGGAGTATTAACGATAGTGGTGGAGAAGGAGAGTAAAAAGATTTAGTTAGATTTAACTTTTGGTTCTTCTTTTCTTTTTAAAAAAAAAAGAAAAAAAAAAAAAAGACCAAGATAAAAGAAGCACAATTTCTCGTGGAATTTTAATAGCCCTTGAAAATTTTCTTTCTCACTCTCTCTCTCTCTCTCTCTCTCTCTCTCTCTCTCTTTATTTTTCTCTGTCTGTCTCCATTTCTCTCTCGTTGCTTTGCTTCGACTGGTATTATCACTACCAGCACTGCCATTATTATTACCACCACCACCACCACCACCACCACCACCACCACCACCACCACCACCATCACCAATGAGAAATTTAATAAACGTTGAAAACGAGTGTTTACGTAAGATCCCCAGGATGGCGTTTAAATGTCCCACGTAATGTAAATATTTGCAACGAATCTCTCACGAGAACGCGGAACATAGGGAATGAAACGCTCTTGGGAGGAACAATGTTGGCCAGTTAATTAACAATCCTATTATACAGGTCGAATTAAAAGTTCATAGAGGCTTGTAAGCCTCACTTTTTTTTTTGTTTCAAAGAGAGAACAGAGAAGAGAGGAGAGAGAGAGAGAGAGAGAGAGAGAGAGAGAGAGAGAGAAGATAAAGTACGAATCAGGTCTAAGAAATCTCGAAACAAAAATAAAAAAAAAATAAAAACAAATAAAATAAAATTGAAGTAAATTGATTTTCGTTTCTTTTTACTGGTTTCTGTTTTCTTTTTTTTTTTTCTTTCTTTTCCTCTCCCTTCAAAAATTTCTTTAATATCATCGAAAAATATTCCGTTATTAATGTATTTCGAAAAAAATTTAAATACGTTATAGGGGGAAGCTCGTTCGATGATATTAAAATGATAAAATAACGACGAGTCGGGTTAAAAGTTCCTAGAGGATACTCGTAGTTTTATACTTTAAGATAGATAGATAGATAGATAGATAGAGAGAGAGAGATAGAGAGAGAGAGAGAGAAAGAGAGAAGAAGAAGAAGAAAGAGAGAAAAATAGAAAAGAAAAAGAAGAAGAGAAAAACCAAAGAATCAACTTATCAAGTCTAAGAAGTCTCGAAAAGAAAAGAAAAGAAAAGAAAAGAAAAGAAAAGAAAAGAAAAGAAAAGAAAAAACAAACAGAAAACAAAAAGTTAAATGGATTCTTAATTTTTTTTTTTTAAATCATTCATCTAGAGGAACATCCGTGATCCTTAATCCTGTATATCATTACTTCATAGTCGAATCAATAAAAAAAAAAAAATAAATAAATAAATAAATAAAAAATAAAATGAAGTACAACAAACAAACGAATGAATGAATGAATGAATGAATGAATGACTAAAATGGAAAAGTGAAAAATCAACGAGAGGCGCGTAGGACGATGATGAAATAATAAAAAAAAAAAAAAAAAAAGAAAAAAAATAACAATTGAGTCGAATATTTCCCCGAGTATAATCTTGTGATTATACGCTTTGAAAGAAAGTGAAAAAGGAAAAGTAAAGGAGATAAGAAAAGACAAAAAAAAAAAAATAAAGAGGGAATAAATTAAATCTGTCTCGAAAAGAAGAAGAAGAAGAAGAAGAAGAAGAGGAATAGTAAATCGATTATTTTCTTCCTGAGGTATCATCTAGGAACCGTTCGTGATCCTCCATATATAACCCGTGTATTATTACTTTCGAATCCAATTAAAAAAAAAAAAAAAAAAATAGAAAAAAATAAAACAAAATAAAATAAAATAAATAAATAAAATAAAATAAAATAAATAAATAAAATAAAATACGAAAGAAGTAAAAAACAACGAAAAAAAATTATCAAGAAAAGTGCTATCGATTATGATAAATTGACAATAATAATAATAATAATAATAATAATAATAATAATAATAATAATAATAATAATAATAAGAAGAAGAAGAAGAAGAAGAAGAAGAAGAATAAAATAATAATAAAATAATAATAATAATAAGAATAAGAATAATAAAAAAATAATAATAGTAATAATAAAATATAGAAAAATTAGAATGAAAAAGAAGGTTAGTCGAATGGGGGAGGGGAGGAGATTGGAACTTACCGATCGAGAGATATCATGCATAGATTGAGAATACTGGCGGTGCAACTTAGTACATCGAAGCTAACCCAAAGATCGCACATAAGCGCTCCGAATGTCCAATTATGCGATATCTCGTATAGCAATGCCATTGGCATTACCAGGAGCGCCACGCAGAGATCACTGACGGCAAGGCTAACCAGTAGATAGTTGCACGGTCGTCGTAGCTTCCTAACGAGGAATACCGCGACGCAAACCAGGATGTTTCCAATGACAGTGCCGACGATAATGCTTACCAGCACCAGGGCGATCAGTATAGCCTGTTTAATTGTTAAAAAAAAAAAAAGAAAAAAAAAAACAAGACAAATAGAAATCAGTTGCGTTTCGTTCAATAATAATTACGAATATATTTAATTGATCATACAATACGATCTTATTTTATTTTGTTTTATTTTATTTTATTTTATTTCATTTTTTCGTATATGTGTATGTACTATGTATACTATTAATAATTACGTTAATATATAAGTTATAATAAGAAGTTAATATGTTACATGTTATAATAGAATGAAATAGAATTTCATAACGATATAATAATTTAATATAACGAGGAATCGTTCTAATCCTCTAATCAACGTATAACCAATACGAAGAAGATATATATATATATATATATATATATATATAAATATATATATGTATATATTTATTAAACTATTTGTTATACAAAAGCGATAATAAAATGAGTAATCGTTAAAATCGTAATATATCAAATATTCCGAATATATATATATATCGATCGATATACGTACATACATACATACGTACGTATATCTCCATCGAAAACATTTATTGTTACGCGTTTATCAATCTTTCGATATAAATACATACACATTATCGAGGTCCTTTTTGTTTATAAACTTAAGTATTTTATATCTACCGATTCTATCTCTCACCTTAATATGAAATATTTAACGTTGAAATAATAATACTTCGAATAAAATATAATCTCTCTCTCTCTCTCTCTCTCTCTCTCTCTCTCTCTCTCTCTCTCTCTCTCTTTCTCTCGAAGAGTAACGAAATGAACGAATGAATTATTAAAATCCACTGTATGGAACTCAGGTATTCCGATGTAAATTAGATTTACTCCATCTCTCACCTTCTCTCTCACTCATACACACACTCTCTCTCTCTCTCTCTCTCTCTCTCTCTCTCTCTCCCTCATTCAGTCTACAGTCGTGTTATCTTTGATGCGTCACGCTCGAAGTTGTACAAAGGACTGAGCCGAGTCCCGAGGAGAAGAAGAAGTTGACACGGTGATATCACCTCGCCGCCCCACTCCTCCCACCCCTCCCCCCTCTCTCACAACAACGCGTACGAACACACGTTTGTTTATACTTTAAGTCGAGTTACGAGACGCGACCTTTTGTCAACCTTATATCTCATCTTAGATTACGTAGTAGTAGTCGTTAGTCGTCTCCCGTCTCTTATGGTCGTTCTCGTCCTCGTCCTTGTAATTATTATCGTCGTCTTCGTCGTCATCGTCATCGTCATCGTCATCGTCATCGTCGTCGTTCAAGTCATCGTTCTAGTCGTCGTAACTAATGTCGCGAGAGATGGATCAAGAAAACGAATATAATATATACATATATATATATATATATATTCGCGTGCAATCGTAAGCGTAAGTTAAATTATTTCAATCGATTTCTCCGCTGCAACACCCTCTCCCTCGTACCTCCCTCGTATCCCTTCTTCTCCTCCCCCTCACCACCCCCAAATCCCTTCATAACCACGCTCTATACGTCTTTCATCTAATTCCATCCGCTGTTCATCTCTTCCCTTACCGAACGCACACACACACGCACACGCGCACACACGCGCACACACACACACACACACACACCACCACCACCACCCCAGCCCACCCCTTCAAATCCACCCACCACCCTCTCTTCATCACCGTACTCTCTCTCTCTCTCTCTCTCTCTCTCTCTCTCTCTCTCTCTCTCTCTCTCTCTGTCTCTCTCTCTCTCTGTCTCTCTCTCTCTTTCACGTTCATACATATTCCCAATTACGTTTACGCGCCATATTCTCACGATCGATCCGTTCAACCGTAAAATACATCGGGCACCTAAGAGACGTATGTACTCAGTTAGGTATACACGTATATGTATGCATACTCACATAAGAAGGTAGATATGTATGTATGTATGTATGTATGTATGTATTATAGTTGGTTTCCTGAACAATGCCAAAATTTCTCTATCGTTTCTCGACGTGGCTCGGCTCGTTACATTGGCTCTACGCGGTTATTTCAGATTGGGCAAATGCGTATTTTTCGATTGACATTGAAGCTAATGAGAATGCCTCGTACTATATATGTATATATGTATATATAAAGCTGTATGTGTGTATGTATATATATATATATATATATATGTATGTATGTGTATATGTATGTGGGTTCTGTATCATCGATCTCGCTTTGGTTAATGAAAAAGAAAAGTAAAAAGAAAAAAAAAAGAGAGACAGACAGACAGACAGACAGACAGACCGAGAGAGAGAAAGAGAGAGAGAGAGAGAGGAGCAAAAAAAAAAAAAAGAGAAAACAAGGCAACGATTTTAACGTTCGACGCGTATCGTTACTTCCTGTCGAACGCATCGAGATAATTAAATGAAAAAAGGAGAGAAAAGGAAAAAAATGAGAGAAGAAATAGAGAAATGAAAGGAGATGGAAAAATAAAAAATATTATGTGTGTGTGTCGTTCTCACGAGAAGAGAATTTTATTATAAAATAAATAGGTAAATAATATGAATGAATAAATGTATAAAATTCTTTTTTTGCCTCGCGAGACAAAACGAGTAAGGAGAAAAAGGGTGGGGACAAAAGAACAAGATAAAAAAGAAAACAAAGTAAGAATAAGACAAAAAAATTCCGGTTCTTTTCTAACCTCATATGTAATAGTGGACTGACACTCGACCCCTATTGCATCTTCTCTCTCTCTCTCTCTCTCTCTCTCTCTCTCTCTCTCTCTCTCTCTCTCTCTCTCTCTCTCCATCATTCTTTGAAGAGATTCGAGTAGAGAGACACGCCTTTGAGAGGGAATTACCCTCATGCGAGGAGTGTTCGCCTCCCTCCCTCCCTCCCACCCTCCCCCTCTCTCTCTCTACGTTTCAGTAAACAACACCCTAGAAAATTGTGATTTACCAAGCACGAAACTCTTTGATCGAAGATTTTTAATCTCTTCTACGTATCCTTTATCCCTTTCGACAAATAAAAGAAAAGGGGAGGGAAAAACGTAAAAACAGAGAAAGAAAGGAAGAAAGGAAAGAGAAGGGAAAAGAGAAGGAAGAAAATGAAGGAAAGATTCTCTTGAGAAATTCGATCGACATACGAGGGGGAGACATACAGAGATAGAAAAAGAGAAAGAGAGAGAGAGAAAGAAAAAAAGAAAGAGAGAGAGAGAGAGAGAGAGAGAGAGATAGAAAGAGAAAAAGAAAGAGAGAGAGAGAATTCAACGACTGTGCCCGCCCCCCTCTCTCTCTCTCTTGCTCTTTTTAATCGTACGAATTCGAACGTTCAATTAATGAACTTTGGTCCTTAGACAGGTATAAAGAGAGATAGAGACAGTAAGATAGAGAGACGAAGACGGAAAGAGATAGAGAGATAGATAGATACATAGATAGATAGATAGATAGATAGATAGATAGATAGATAGATAGATAGAGAACGAGAGAGAGAGAGAGAGAGAGAGAGAGAGAGAGGGTGAAGGAGAGGGAGAGGGTGGGGAGAGAGAGAGAGAGAGAGAGAGAAAGAGATTAAGTCTTTGCCGACACACATCGAAGGTTGGCGTTAGATTCGATGAAGTTTAAACACAGAGAGGAGCAATCCATTAATCAAACAGGTAGTACAGTTCGTCTACTACTCGCGTACGTCCTGATACTGTTTCCTGTATTTATACTACAACGCGGAGGGGTGACGAGGATGGTAGGTAGAGAGAGAGATAGATAGATAGATAGATAGATAGATAGAGAGAGAGAGAGAGAGAGAGAGAGAGGATCTATTAATTTATTACCATTTCCTATCCCATCTAACGCTATGGGTGGTACGGTTTATGGAAACTCCTGCTGTCTCTCTCTCTCTCTCTCTCTCTCTCTCTCTTTTTATCTATCGTATTTCTCATTGGCCCAGGACGAGTTAAAGCGAGCGTGTAAGAGAATGAGAGCGTATATATGCGTGTCGCCGAACAGAGTGCACACACAACACAACAAACATAATGGCCAGATACCGTATGACCGTGTGACAACTAATGGA
>OU426855.1:7592972-7597972 GCA_911387685.1 Dolichovespula media | reverse complement strand
TAATAATAATAATCAATTATTTATAGAACGATGGTAAAATGTGTTTGAAAATGATTTATTTCGAAGAAAGAAAAAAAAAAAAACAAGAAAAAGAAAAAGAAAATGGATTCCATTTGTTAACGACGATTCTCGCGTAATAATAATTATTTTTTAGAATTAGTGGCTCTTTCTTCTTCTTCTTCTTCTTCTTCCTTTAATTTTCCTCCCCTTTCCTTACTTTTTCTTTTTCTTTTCTCGAACAAAAATTTCCTTTGTTCTCCTTCTTCTCTTTTCTCTTCCATTTTTGCTCTTTTATGCGTTTTTATTTTCTCAATTTTTGTTTTTTCTTTTTCCTTTTTCCATTCTTTTGTTCAACATTGCCCAACGCGATATTATAGCTTTGGTAACATTTAAACTTCAACCATTTATCTTCTATCTATTTGGTGGAGTTCACAAATTGAACCGTATTTTTAGCCATTTAAAAAGAGAACGGGTGGTGAGGGGTGGGGAGGGTCGGGCACTTTTAACGCAGCGGTTGAAAGTACCCGAATCGCTGCACGGTTTCGTAAAAGCCACCGCAAATTCCCCGTCCTATCGTACCTTCGTCCCTTCATGGCCCCTCACCTACCCGCTCTACCCATCGTCAACCGCCCCTCGCCCGCCCCTCCACCGTCCTTAACCCGCACCCGACCGCCATTTAAAATTTTCGAAACTTTCAACTTTAACATCTCCTGTAATCAAGAGAGCTTTTTCTTTCTCATGCTTTTGCTAAAGAGATAGAGATAGAGATAGAGAAATAGAAATAGAGAGAGAGAGAGAGAGAGAGAGAGAAATTTCCATGAAATTGGCGAACGTAAAAAAAGGTCTATCGAGTTTCGTAATAATCCCTTTTTGATTGTAATATATTTCTTTTCTCTTTTTTTTTATTTTTTTTTTTTTCATTTTCTTCCTTTTATAAAGCGTCGTATCATTAATATTTTTTTTTGTTTTTTTTTTAATCATTTTCGATTATAATATATATATATATATATATATATCGTCTACCTCCTTTCAACAGATCCATTTAAAATTTGATGCGACTACGCGATGAGATTTATTTTGAAATGAAATTAAACGTCGATAGAATGATAATTGTGTAAGAATTCGTAAATTTTACATCGGGTTTCGAATAAATCATAATAAAGTGTACTATTAACGAACAAGTATAATCAAAACGAGTAAAGACGCAGATAATATTTACGTTTACACGTACGTATATACGTACGTACGTTAATAAATAAATACGTACGTACGTACGTTAATAAATAAATACATACGTACGTACGTACATCTAGTGTACATATATATATATATATATATATATATATATATGTACGTATGAATGTATATACGTGTGTATGTATATTTGTATATATACGAAAGAGTGGGGAGATGGGGAAAACAAAATGAAAGAAAGGGAAAAAGAAGAAATTTGAAAAGGTAGCGTAGACGGTTTAATGCGACGATGCGTTATCGTTAATGGGAGAAACTCGGTTTGCAGATTGCGGGGTATGCGAAGCAATTATCGATGGTAAACCTTCTATAGTACGCAAACGCAAACGCAACACGGGAAACTTCGCTTTAACGTCGGAAAACACCATTTGCATTTCTCGACGATATTCATGAGATTAGATTGAAGCTTCCTATTTCTCTCTCTTGCTCTTGCTCTTACTCTTGCACTTGCACTTGCACTTGCACTTGCTCTTGCTCTTGCTCTTGCTCTTGCTATTTCATAGATACGTGTATATAAGCACAAACATATCTATACACAATTATCCTATTTCATGTATACTCAAAGTATTTATTTGTGTGTGTGTACATGTGTAAGTTTAACTATCGTAACGTATCGTTGGTTGAATCGATATTTTAGAAATGGAGATAATTTTATCGATCGAAACGATCCTGAAGATTTATCATTCTTCGTCGACATTCATTGTAATTTTTTTTTGCTCGTTTGCATAAAAATTATTCTAAACGAAGTATTAGTACTTTTTTCTTTTTTTTATATTCATACACATATATATATATATATATATATATATATATATATATATATATATTTATATATATATATTTATTAGAACGAACGTAATGTGGAACGTGTCGATAATTAATATATCGATGGATGAAAAAAAAAAAAAAACTAATCGATCAAGTTGACGTAGTTATCATTAGCCGATTTTAATGGAATTAATTTATTTTCGTTTCAATGAATTCTCTAGTAATACTGTTACGTTTATAGAAATTATCCGACGGGGATTATAGTTTTTATATAATTGAGCGAATATAAGCATCGTCGGTATATATATAAATATAAATAAATAATATATAAATAAATAAATTGATAAACGAGAACAATATATATATATATATATATATATATATATATATATATATATATATATATGTATATATGATCAGCTGATTCGTTATCGTCGTTCTCGTCTATCAATTTATTTAATTATTTATTTGTTTCATTACATTTGTAATTGCCGCGTATTAAAATTTATTACAAACGGGCAGATAGTCTACGTGCGTGTAAAATTATATGAAGAGTAGAAAAAAAAAATTAAGAAACGAATAAACGATAATGTATCAAAATTAATTATCGATATCCTAGAAAATGGATGGACGAAGTTAACACAAAAGCGATCGACGAGAAAGGATCGGTCGATCTTTGTCGAAATATATTTTTTAAAGGTATATTATCGGTTTTTTTAATTTTTTTCCTTTCTCTCCCCTTTTTAATATCGTCTAATTTTTGAACGATTTGAACAATTATTTATCAGATTATATTTTTCGAACAAATTTGATACGATTATTATGGACCGCCGTTGAGTAAAAATCGATCCATAATTCGAAGAAGAAGAAGAGTAGTAAGAAGAAAAAGAAAAGGAAGGGGAACGAGAAAAAGGACGAAAAAAGAAAGAAAGACATGAAGGAAGGAAGGAAGGAAGGAAGGAAGGAAGAAACGATATCGAGTCAGTAAGGAAGATTTTTCAAAAGATAATACGGTAAACTCTCAATTTCCCGATGTCGCTCCCAGAAGATTCTCTCTCTTTATCTCTCTCTCTCTCTCTCTCTCTCTCTCTCTCTCGCTCTCTCTCTCTCTCTTTCACTATGTACTCCATATCTGGAATTTATCCAAGACGTTGCATCGCTATCGTTATCCTTCTTCGTAACTTCCTATTATTCTCCTTTTAAAAAACATATACTTGTGTATAAATATATATAAATATGTGTGTGTGTGTGTGTGTGTGTTCGTGTATAAATTTTTACTCCACGAAGATCCTTTACTCCGTTTTTTTCTTTTTTTTTTTTTTTTTTTTTTTTTTTTTACCAGGATAACGTTCCAATCAGACATCGATATATATTCGATACAAGTCGAAAATTTGTTGATACAAAACCCAAGATACGCCATGTTAAATCTCGATTGATACGACAACATTTAATTTTCTTTTTCCCCTTTATTTTAGACATTACATAATTTCCGTAGATTTTTATCTTTTGTCGTATTTGATATCTTCGTTGCTGTGTTACAGTGAGAATTGTATAAGAGAAAGAGAGAGAGAGAGAGAGAGATAGAGATAGAGATAGAGATAGAGATAGAGATAGAGATAGAACATGATAGCGTAAAAATTGAAAATAGATGTGAGTTAAGTTTCTTTACGCGAAATTTTTTTTTTCATTCATTCATTCATTCATTCATTCATTCATTCATTCATTCATTCATTCATTGATTGATTGATTTATTTATTTTTTTCATTACGTAGTCATATTCCGTTAAATACGAATTAAAAGCGAATAGTTGACTCGTTGAAAAATGATATTGAGCTATCTTTCGCTGAGAGGGAAACAAAAAAAAAAAAAAAAGAAAAAAAAAAGAAAGTGAAAAGAAAAAAACCAACAAGCGTCATAAAATTCACCCTTCCTCCCTCCCTTCCTCTAACCACCACCATCTTTATAGCACCCCCCCCCCTCTCGACCGGTATGTTCGAGATTGTTTCATGTTTGTATGAACAATGTTTCGAAAGAGAGAAAATTTTTCCGCAATTTTTCTCGCATACAAATTTCTATCCTCATTCCCCCATTACGATGCATTATTTGTATATCGAGAATAATAAATATGCACCATGAGTAATATACATTATTATTCGTATATTATTATTCACCTTTGTACTATATTTCTAATGTATTATAAAATATAAAAGTTAATAACGATACGTGTATACGCGTACGTATGTGTGTGTGTAAGTACGTAAAGATAGTATAAAGTGAATGGAGATATTACAAAGAGAGAGAGAGAGAGAGAGAGAGAGAGAGAGATTCAAGAGATAAGATGTTAACGTTTAAAACGATGATCGGTAATTCGATCGGGAACGAACGTTAGCTCTTAAGGAGTCAAACGCCATCGTTAATTATGGCGTTAATATATATGGCGTTAATATATATGGCGCAAGAGTTGAGTCGAGGTAAAGGAATTAATTAACGTTGTCAAGTCAGGGGTAAAACGGAAGATAGTAAATAAAAAATTAAAAAGAAAAAAATAAATAAAAATAAAAGAATAGTATCGGGTACGAGGGGATCGAATCGATCGATTAGGTTTACTTAAGGGGTATCACGTATTCGAGATCCTTTTGTGATTTTCGTTATTATCGAAACGTAACGTTCGAACTCGCTCGTTCCACCCACGTTTACCCTTTTACACCCCCAAACCCTCCTCCCGCTCGTCCTTCTCTCATTATCGCGCCCTTTTCAGAGAGAAAATGCGTGCGTGCGCGCGCACCCACCCACCCACCCACACACACACACTCATTCACACGCGCGTATAAACATTTTCATCGTTTGGCCATCATTATTCACTTTGCATTCGAAAAGTGAAGATACTCGAATGAGCTTTTGTCTCTCTCTCTCTCTCTCTCTCTCTCTCTCTCTCTCTCTCTCTCTTTCTCTCTCGTCGATAACAACACCCTCTCACCTCC
>OU426855.1:7582972-7587972 GCA_911387685.1 Dolichovespula media | reverse complement strand
ACAGTGCACTAATGTCTAACGATATTAACGAAATGTCTAACGAACGTCTCCAACGTTTCAAATTTAAAATAAGGACGAGGAAGGAAGGAGCAAAGGGACAAGGGGGAAAATAATAAAATAAGACGAATTAAAATAATCCGAATTGAATCGAACGATGAAGTTAATTCTTTACCGTCGTATCGCATTTGTAAGGCTACGTCGCTCGACTGTCGACGTAAAAAGAGTGCCTCGAATTAATTAAATGACCGATCGAAAAGTCAAATAAATTGGCGACCGATTTCTGAATTCTTTTTCTATTTCTATAAGAAGAAGGAAAAAAAGAAAAAGGGAAAAAGAAACAAAATTTAATGAACTCGATGTTTGATCTTAAAAAAAAAAAAAAAATAAATAAATAAATAAATAAATAAAAAGAAACGAAGACAAGATCAAGGAGGATAATATCGTTTAAACTTTACGAATGAAGTTGGAACGAAAACAATAAAATAAATAAATAAATAAATAAATAAATAAGAAACATAATAAACGAAATCAATATTTTCTCTCATAGTTCTTATTTTTTATTTATTTTTTTTATTTTTTTTTTTTTTTATTTTTTAAGAAGCCACTAACTTTCGACTTCGATAAAAAGCAATAGAGGAACTAACGTTTTATCGGGAGAAACGTCAAATACACAAACACTTTTTCTTGTAAGATAAGACAAAGAGCAATCGAGTGTTCAAAGTTGGAGTGGCGTATGACAAATTCGACGTTTCGTGGTTGGCTTAGAGGGGTTCTGAGATATCCAAGTTCGATCGACACGCTCGCTTAGGTATCCGCTTGTCTGCTATCGCGTCAGTGTGTGCACGGAAAAGGAAACGAGAAAAAGAAAAAAGAAAAGAAAAAAAAAAAACAGAAAGAAAACAAATATTATATACACAAACCAAGTGTGTGCGTGCGCGTGTACGTGTGCGTGTGCGTGCGCGTGTGTATGAATATATACACGTGTGACACGTATATGTTAGCAAGGGCTGAAAGAGAGAGAGAGAGAGAGAGAGAGAGAGAAAGTAAAATTTTTAAAAAATCCGAAAGAACGATCAAAAGAGATAAATAAATAAATAATAATTTCCATTAATCAATGAAACGCGTGATAAAAAGTAAAAAGAAGAAGAGGAGGAGGAGGAGGAGGAGGAGGAGGAGGAGGAGGGAATAAAACTAAAACAAGAAATAAATAAAAAAATAAATAAGATAAAATAAATATGATCGATCGAAATTGGATATTTAAAAAAAAAAAAGAGAGAGAGAGAGAGAGAGAGAGAGAGAGGGAAGAAAGAGAGAAAGAAAGAAAGAGGGAAAAAAAGTAAAATATTCAAAAAATTTCGCAAATGGATATATTCATGCGTTCGATCGAATATCCACACACACGTGCGCGCAGGCAGACACACAACACACACACACATACACACACACACACACACACACATATATGTATCGAATGGATATCGAAATGTAAAAATTTTTTTCTCTCTTTTTTTTTTTCCGATAGAAGGTACCCGGAAACACGTGATTTCGAAGAGTAATAATCAAATTAATGGGCCGATCAATAACGTTTTCGTTTTCGACTGAACGAGCCAGCATGAAAAGTTAGAACTTTTAACATATACACCTACACCTATCGAAAACCTCTATCTATATCTATCTTATCCATCTATCGGTATCTATCTGTATCCTACGTATGTATGTTGGAGTTAGTGGATATACGTATATAGAAGAGATGGATGATGAGGGAATACAATTTTGGGTAGGGAATCGATAAATGGCGAACACCATTTGCTGTCATTTAAACGACGTATCGAGAGTGCATTCGGCGTCGTTCTACTTTTTCATCGGAAAGAGAGAGAGACAGAGATCATCGTATTATCGATCAGATATTGTAAAACACGATCAAATTATTACAAACGTATATATGTATGTATGTATGTATGTATGTATGTATGTATGTATGTATGTATGTATGTCGAAAGGACGTAGATACAATGACGTTTTTCGCAGGTATAAATAATTTCGATGGATAAAAAAAGAAAAAAAAAACAGAGAGAGAGAGAGAGAGAGAGAAAGAGAAAAGAAATGGGTGTGCGTGAGTGCGTGTGTGTGTGTGTGTGTTCGCGTTCGTGAATGAAAAAGATCAATACTAAGAATAATATTGGATCGGTCAATAAATGTATTCTCAGAATTTTTCAATATACAAAATAAAAAATATCAATGCTCTTTATTTGGATATTCAATATCGTGACTTACGTGCAATACGTGCCTTAGTAAACAAGAGTGTAAACCACACACGCACACACGCACGCACACATAATAAAATATAAATATTAAATATATTGAATTTATATACTTGAATGTACTAATAGTTTGCGTTATTTATTTAAGTATGTAACATATTAGATTTTCAATTTAAAAAAATATTATCGTTATATTATTTAAATATAAGCTAGAAAAAAATATCGACATTACTCATTGGCCAATCCAATAAAAATAAAAATAAAAATAAAAATAATAATAATAATAATAATAATAATAATAATAATAATAATAATAATAATAATAATTCCCTTCGTTTTCTATTTTCTTTTTTTCGTTTTTATATCCATCAAACATTACCTGTTAATAAATCGCATCGCATGTTAAAATAAATCGATACTTGACCATATATTGTAATAATAAAACGCATGTGACCGAGGGAGGGGATGATTTCAACGTTATACAGGGGGGGGGGGGGGAGAAAATATTGTCATCGGAGGAATGCGATAAAAATCTCCGATCTATAAAGTTTACTTTTTTTTCTTCTTCTTCTTTTTCTTTTAATGTATAGAAAAACGCTGACACAAGCAACCCACATAATTTCTTAGAAAATACCCCGTCCCCTCGTCACGTTGGATCTACCCAGAGGAGAGAACGACAAAAAAGAAATATAAGAAATAAGAAAAAAAAGGAAAGAAAAAAGGAAGAAGAAGAAGAAGAAGAAGAGGAAGAGGAAGAAGAGGAAGAAGAGGAAGAAGAAAAAAGAAAAAAAGAAAAAGATAAAAATGTTCCCACCCTTTTATACACGTGTGTGAACACATACATAAGCATACACGTATACACGCAAACACGCACATAGAAAGAGAAGGGTAGAAAGAGAGAGAGAGAGAGAGAGAGAGAGAGAGAGAGAGAGAGAGAGAGAAAGAGAGAGAGGGTGAGATATACACACACACACACACACACACACACAACGAGAAACACACATACTAGGGACATATATAAACCATACTTCGCACGTACGTACGTATATATGTACTTGAATATATAAATATAGGGGTGGGGGTTGGGGGGTTGGGGGAGGGGTTTAGCCTTCACTAACACAGTTTAATACGAATGACAAGTAGTATCGGCGACGTCGGAGTAGTCGAGGCGACAAAAACATCGTTTTTCCTCTACGACTACTAGCTAGACCGATATCAACGTATAAAATTCTTAGAAACGAGGCGGCTCGCAGCACGTAACCACCCCCTTTTTTCTCCCCACCCCCTCCCCCTTCTCCTCCCACCCACTCTCCACCTCTCCTACTTATTCTTCTAGGATCAGCAAAGAGTTCATTCATAAAAATATCAAACGTTATCTGATAGTAGAAGCTCTCTCTCTCTCTCTCTCTCTCTCTCTCTCTCTCTCTCTCTCTCTCTCTCTCTCTCGAGGCTTCGTAAGAACAAAAAAGAAAAAGAAGAAGAAAAAGAAAAATAATTGATAAATCATTATAAAAACGAAACTAACTGTGGATCATTACGATAATATTACGATTTAATGTTACGTTTTATTATTATTATTATTTATTATTATTATTATTATTATTATCAATTTCTTTTTTTTTTCTTTTTTTTGACATAATTGATATACCCGTACGATCGATCAGGATAATTTTTGCCTCGAATATAAAAAAAAAAAAAAATGAGAGAGAAATATTACAATAAACTTCTTATTCGCGTAATTATATCGATATTTATTTGTGAACGTATGCTCATTTATCTTACACACACAAACACCCAAACACAAACGCACATATACATGAAATTATATCCACTGTATAAATGTAATCGTTCTGAATGTTACGAAGTAAGTAATACGTAAATTTTCGGAAAAAAAAAAAAAAAAAAAAAAAAGATCTCATCGTCTCTATCGGGTGATCGATTTTTCTTTTCTCTTCTTTCTTTCTTTCTCTCTTCTTCCTCTTTCTTTTTGTTTTTACACAATCGATACATACGCGTGATCGATTAGGATAATTTTATCATTAAGAGAGAAAGAAATATAATCTTAATTATATATCGGATATTTATTTTCAAATCGATATTAAATAAATAATAAATCCTTCTTTTTTTTTTCTTTTATTTTATTTCTTTTATATATATATATATATATATATATATATATATATATATATATATATATAATAGTTATAATCATTCAAACCCTCTTATCTCTTAATTGTAAGATTCGAGTGATCCATCTTATTTTATCTTAACTTTTCGAGAGACTATGACGAAGTAGTCTCGTTTAGTTCTTGATACGAGGTAATATAAGAAACGAGGAGGAAAAAAGAGGAAAAAAAAAAAGAGAGAAAAAGAAAATGAAAAAGAGAGTAGAGTAGAGAGAGAAAAAGAGAGAGAAAAGGGAAGATTTTAGTGTCGGATCAGCCATCTCTACCGTATCCCCCTTAATACAGCTTCCATATAGATGATGGATTATCTATCGGAAGAAAATTCTTTCGTGATCGTCTTTGATTCGTTCATAAAACGATTTTATATTTTTCATTCGATTTAACGTTCGTTAAGACACATTCGAAATTATTCGCTCGTGTCGTTTTCGTACTTCGATCAGATAATAAATCCGATATACTCGTGATAAAGTACAAACAAACAAACAAACAAACAAACAAACACACACACACACACACACACATACACCACGCGCGCGCGCGCGCGCGCGATCGA
>OU426855.1:7572972-7580472 GCA_911387685.1 Dolichovespula media | reverse complement strand
GAAAATTAAAAAAAAAAAAAAAAAAAAAAAAAAAAAAAAATTAATAAAAAAAGAATTAAAGAAAAAAAAAGAGAGAGAGAAGATTAATCTAAAAAGTCTGGAAGGTAGAATGAGTTATAAATAATTGATAGGTTGAAAATCATTTGAGAATTTATTGGCTTAAAACATCCTACCTAGATGAATAACTTGAGAAAGTTATCCTCGAAGGACAGTTATCAGTTATAATTAAGTTGTATTTGCGTTGACGAGAGGAAAGGGTAGTTTCTCTCACGATAAGGATTTAAACGATATAGGTCCAACTGGATGCTGTGACGAGAACTTAATACTTACCTAACCTTTGTATGAATTTCAGATGGAAACTTCATCGACCTATATATATATATATATATTTCTCTACTTGGTAATAAGTATTCAAAAAGTGAGAGAGAGAAGGAGAGAAATAAATGATAATAAGAAGAAAATAGAAACGACAAGATAATCAAAGAAAATGTTTGTGACAATATATTTCAATCTAATAATGTTAATCTACTAATTAAAAAGTTTGGACAAATGTTAATTATTAAATAGACTTTCTCGTCGTAGTTATCATTAAATAATATTATATATATATATATATATATATATATATATATATATATATATATGCAACGGAAGAAAAGTGATATAAATTAAAATGTATTGTATTCGATCGTAATATTATTAATCGAATAATGCAAACGTCCTTGTTAAAAGTTAGATGAATTTTACATTATTAAAATATTCTTTATGCTGTAACGTTGCTCCTCTACAATATCATTGTTATCGCGAACATAAAAGAAGAATATAATTTGTAATGGTTTTTGTGTATGTACGTATGTACGCGTCTATTGAGAGTTCGCGCGTAGAAATTTATGTTCCCTTCCATCACTCCTTTCATTTTTAAAGCCTATTTGCGTTTACTCTTCGTAGCCTCGTAAAGAACAATTACGTTAGTGTAGAGTGAGATACGTAGATAGATAGACAGATAGGAAGAGAGAGAAAGAGAGAGAGAGAGAGAGAGAGAGAGAGAGAAGCTCGTATTTTTGGGCTTGAGAGAAAGAGAGAGAGAGAGAGAGAGAGAGAGAAGCTCGTATTTTTGGGCTTGAGGGAGAGAGAGAGAGAGAGAGAGAGAGAGAGAGAGAGAGAGATAGAGAGAGCGAGATAGAGGGAAAGAGTAATGGAAGTAGAATTGAGTGGTGGTGGTGGTAATGGTGGTGGTGGTGGTCTTGGGGGGAGGTTGGAGGTTGGAGTTTGGTAGGTTGGACGGTTGAAATGAACGCGAACGTAAAAGTTAAAAGTTAGTCGAACAAGTGGAACGTCCAAATGCGACCGGTAGAAGAAATTTACGGCACAGCTGACGCTATTGAAAATCCCATGCCGTTCCCATAGCCACGACCAGCACCATCATCGCCGACACCTCTTAGAACCATCGTTCCGGTCAAACTTGCGTTTTCATTGTTTTTTTTTTTTTTTTTTTACAAAGAAAAAAAGAGAGAGAGGGAGAGAGAGAGAAAAAGATTTATAGAAAGAAAGAGGGAAGGAGAGAGAGAGAGAGAGAGTTAGAGACGAGGGCGGAGACAGGGGAGGACCAGAAAAATAATAGAAAAAGAGAGAGAGAGAGAGAGAGAGAGAGAAAAGTGGGATCGTGCGATTAATTAAACGGAGATAGGGGTGGAGGGCAAAAATGTTTGATATCTCGTTCGTAGTTCATTTAAAAAAAAAAAAAAAATAGAGAGAGAGAGAGAGAGAGAGAGAGAGAAAGAGAGAAAAGGAAAATTTTACACCAATTCTACGTTTGTATTTCCCTAATTTTTTCCTAAATGCGAAAGCTTAAATATTGTAGGACCATTCTTTATAATATTTTCCCTTCGAACGTGTGAGTGAATGAGAGAGAGCGAGAGAGAGAGAGAGAGAGAGAGAGAGAGAGAGAGAGAGAGAGAGAGAGAGAGAGAGAAGGAAAGTCTCCTCTCGTTAGTTGCTTTACAAGCGCGATAAAAAAGCTTTTTAAAAGTTTTTTTAACGAGAATAACGGGCATGGTGTCGTTGTTGTTTAGCATACGACACGTTTCGTTTAAATAATACGTACGTTCTTTTCTTTTTCCTTTTTTTTTTCTATTATTATTCTTCTTCTCTCTTTTTTTTTTTTTTTTCTTTTTTTTTTTTAGATTAAAACACGCGATTATAATGCGAGCGAGCGTTTCCGTGCATCGGAAAAAATAAAAGATAAAAAGGAAAAAAAAAAACAGAAGGAAAAGGAAACAAAAGCAAAAAAATAATTTCGTTCTTCGTCACGTTCGTTACGATAATTCAACATCTTTCCTGCATGTGTATAATAATAATAATAATAATAATAATAATAATAATAATAATAATAATAATAATAATAATAATAATAATAATAATAATAATAATAATAATAATAACAACAACAATAAGAACGACAACAACAATAATAATAATAATAGCAATAATAACAACAATAACATATAAAAGTACAATGATGATCATGATTTTGGAATTGAATTTTGTTATTTAATTCGATGCTGATGTATTCCGTACGAATGTAACAATTTATAATAAAAATAAAAAAAAATAATAATGATGACGATGATGATTATGATGATGATGATGATGATGATGATGATGATGATGATGATGATGAATTATGCAACGTTAACGATATACGTAATAATAATGATAATTATGTCTGGTATATACTACGTATAATACTCTTACAATCTCGTATATCGCATTAAAGGACGATAAAATAATTTTAAACATAAGCTCCAGCAAATTGTTATACGAGATAGCGGATGGGGGACGGGGGAAAGGGATGAAGGTGGGGAAGCGGGGAAGGGAAGAGCTTTTCGTATCTTACGAAATACCTAACATATTGCAAGTATGCGGTATGACGGGATGCAACTTCCTTGGAAATTTTATCACGACCGCCGTCAACCCTCGCATAAGCAAGAGGAAGAATAAGAATAAGAATAGGAGGAAGTAGAAGAAGAAGAAGAAGAAGAAGAAAAGGGAAGAAGACGAAGAAGATGAAGAAGAAGAAGATGAAGAAGAGGAAGAAGAGGAAGAAGAAGAAGAATAATAGGAGGAGAAAGCAAAAGCTTTTGCATCATGCATTTTTAGAAACATCTATTTTTCTTCTCTTCGATTCGTGTTTGTATTTCACGTGCAAATACATCTCGGTGAGGGGAAAAAGAATGGGGGGACGGGGGGAGGAGGAGGAGGAGGAAGTAAAACGGGGTTGGTAGGATGCGAGTTGGTTGGGTGGGGGGGATGGGGTTAGGAGAAAAAAGAAATCGGAAAAAATCGGAGAACGATTCGTAAAAAAAAAGGAAAGAAAAAAAAAATAAAAAGAGAGAGAGAGAGAGAGAGAAAAGAGAAAAAGAATTCGTCTACCGTAACGTTAAAATTCACCCTGGCTTTTTTGTCGCGGAATAATTCTAAAGCACGAGCTTCTCTCTCTCTCTCTCTCTCTCTCTCTCTCTCTCTCTCTCTCTCTCTCTTTCTCTCTCATTTTTTAACATAAATATACATACGTAAGTAGATGTACAAATATTACATAAATGTATGTGTGTGTGTGTGTGTGTGTGTGTGTGTGTGTGTGTGTGTGTGTGTGTGTGTGTGTGTGTGTGTGTGTGTGTGTATTGATATGTACATTGATATACATTGATATATATATATTGATATATACATTGATATATATATATACATATATTGATATCTCTCTCTCTCTCTCTCTCTCTCTCTCTCTCTCTCTCTCTCTCTCTCTCTCTCTCTCTCTCTCTCTCTCTCTCTCTCTCTCTCTCTCTCTCTTCGGCTTCCTTTTATCTTTCCTGATCGACTATCATTAAACGTTTTTAAAAAGCAGTCGATGTTCGTTTGCATCAAAGATCTGACGATATTCTTTCTATCCTTTTTATCTATCCTTTTTTTTATCATTTTCTTTTTCTTTCTTTTTTTTTTTTAGACGTCTCGCTTGAGACATTTTTTTTTCTTTTTCCTTTTCCTTTTTTTTTTTTTATGTTGACTGACGTTAATGGTCCGATCCGTACGCTTTCGGCTCTCTCTCTCTCTCTCTCTCTCTCTCTCTCTCTCTCCCTCTTCATCAATTTTTCTTTTCTTTTTCTTTTTTCTTTCTTTTTTCATCCTCCCCATCTTCATCCAAAAACGAGAATGAGAGAGAGAGAGAGAGAGAGAGAGAGAGAGTAGAATATATAGGGTGAATCAAATGGGTTCACCCGATGATTATTAAAAATCGTTCATCACTTATTCGAGACACTTCGCGTTAACTATTTCTTTCTCGTTTTTTCTGCTTTTTTTCTTTTTTATCTTTTTCCTCTCTTCCTTTTTTTTTTTTCAATTTATAAAACTACACGAAGGGATTATGAAACACGTGAAACGTATCGTTGAAGAGTTATCGATTATTACGCGCACGAACGGTTGGACGGACAAACGGACAGCGTGGACAGACACGCGCGCGCGTTACGCATATTATCCAATTGTTTCGATCCGATCGATCCGATCGATCCGATCGATCCGATCGATCCAATCGATCCAATCGATCCAATCGATCCAATCGAGCAAAATGACCGAATTCGTTGGTTACGAATAGGATCGAACGCGATGGATTTCGTGTGTGTATGCGTGCGCGCGCGCGCGCGCGTGTGTGTGTGTGTGCATGCATTATGTGTCGCGCTAAATGGCATTAAGGCATTTTAGAAGGAGGAGAATTGAGAGGGGGGATGAGTGGTAGGTCATGGTGGCGGATCATGGAGGTGGAAGAGGAAAAGGAGGAGGAGCTTGGTGATAAGTGGGAGGGAGGATAGGGAGGATAAATTCATCCTAATGCACATGAATCGACGATGACGATGACTAGTGGATACGTACGTATCGACATCCATTGTAATATATCGGCCTATATATATATATATATATATATATATATATATATATATGTGTCTCTCTCTCTCTTTCTATCTATCTATCTATCTACCTCTCTCTATCTATCCATCTGTCAATCTCTCTCTCTCTCTCTCTCTCTCTCTCTCTCTCTCTCTCTATTTGCCGCTAATTACAATATTGGGTATTATACGCTTGTATTGTTAATGTTATTATTATCATTATCGTTGCGATTATGCTACTCCGATCACGCTCGATCATCCAATTTTAGTATTATTTCCTCTCCCCCTATCTCTCTCTCTCTCTTTATAATATATATATATATATATATATATATATATATATATGTAGTAGAGAAAACAATAACGAAAGAACAGACGATAACGACAACAACGACGACGACGACGACGACGACGACGACGACGACGACAATAATAATAATAATAATAATAATAATAATAATAATAATAATAATAATAATAATAATAATAATAATAATAATAATACAAAATTGAAAAATTATGAATGAAGATCAAAGGAACATAAAAATGTAAATGAGCGAACGAATAATGGACTTCAATTAAATGTATGTTTCCCTACGTGCGTGTGCGTATGTGCGTGTGTATCTGTGTCCGTGTGTGTGGATGTTCGTAAATAGATAATACGATATAATGTAAATACGATAAAATTCACCGTGATATATCGAAATGGTCATGATACATCCTATTGTTGATCTCTATTTAATTCCCACCCTCATCCTCGGACCAATCCATCCAATCCACTAACCACCACCTACCCCTATCCCCACCCCCGTCCCAACAACACCTCGTCTTTATTATCTCGATCGAATTACAATCGTTTCATACAACAAGTAAGTAAGGAGCGAGCTCGAATACTAAGATCGAATACTAAGATCGATTCTTGTATCAACGTCTACATCGTACAAACGAGTACGTTGAGAAATTTATTCGTACGATCGTTTGAACCACGGCGATTGGTTAGAAACGATAGACGAAGTATAATATAGCCGTCGATATATTAGATCGTAACGATATACGGACTAATCGATTGACGATAGAGATACTCAGGAGTAGCTAACGTTATATTGGAATTTCGATTTGTTTAAGCTCGTTGAATATCACGATTTCGTTAAACCAAAATAGAACGATACTAGACCATACCGTAGATACTGGAATCTGTAGTGTCCGACAAAGAGAAAGGGTGGGGAGAGGGAGAAGGAGAGGGGGAGAAGGGGACAGACGGATAGAGAAAGAGATAAACGGACGAATAGGCAGACGGACTGACTGACAGGGAGAGAGAGAGAGAGAGAGAGAGAGAGAGAGATAGTAGTATGGAGTACGTGGTTCATGTTGAGTATACGCGGATCATTTTCCCACGCAAGTGCAACAGATCGTTTACAAAATCGTCCTTCGCGAATATGTTCGGTATGGAAGACAAAGGTAGATTCGTTTTTGACAAAGAGAGACGATTGTTCGCTCGTAAAACCGTATAAATCGTCGATCCAAATATAAATTTAATTATAATTATATAATATGATCTAATTCGATGTTTCTCATCAAGATAATATATAGATATATATTTATATAAATAAATAAATAAATATATATATATATATATATATACATATATATATATATATATACGTAAATCATGTTCTATAAACGTAATAATTGTCGCAACGATCCAACGAAGAAATCGTTTTTTCTTTTTCTTTTTACTTTTTTTTATTTTTTATTAAAGTAAAACGAATGAAAAAACGGGAAGGACGTATTGCGAAGAAAAGTTCAATGACCTATTTATAGTTTAATGAATGTATCAGGTACGATGGGTAGACGACCTTTGATGGTTCATCATTCGTAATATATGTGTACGTTCGTGTATGTGTGTACTTGAGAAAATTTCTAATCGATAAATCGTACGAATTTTTCAATATTTACAATTTATTGTTAATTCGATGATTGTTAATTAATCGTAAATTTATTGTTTATTTTTAAATATTTAAATATTACAGACATACGCACGCACAGACACACAAATTATATCTATTAACGTATTAAAAAAATAATAATGAATATTGTGTGCTTTTTAATAATGCATTTAAACGAAAAAGACGTCATGTGTGTGTGTGTGTGTGTGTGTATATGTATATATATATATATATATATATATATAGTCTGAAAAATAAATTCGATGATATTTAAAGATAATCGAGCAATCGTCGCGTGTACCATTTCAGTACATTGGCACGATCAATCAAGTTTTATTCCTTCCTGACCTTCTTTCGCGAGCAAGAGAGAGAAAGAGAGAGAGAGAGAGAGAGAGAGAGAGAGAGAGAGAGAGAGAGGAAAAAGAAATCGAAAGGAAAAAGAAAACGAATTCTTTATAAATCGAATAATATGCACTAAATTTGTTAATGATGACAATGATAATAACGATAGTAATAATGTGTGCGTGTGTGCGTGTGTAAATTATTTTCAATGTATTTTTGATCGCCGAAAAAAAAAAAAGAATTAGAATAAAAGACAAGATATGTTATATCGATAT